>SNQJ01S0109866.1:0-24970 GCA_010110895.2 Picea sitchensis
TATGCTTAGTCTTCAAATGGAAGGCTGAGTTCTTTGCAAGGTGAATGGCACTCTGACTGTCACAGTACAACCTATTGTTCTCCTGCTTCTTTCCCAATTCCTCCATAAACCTTTGTAACCAAATCATCTCTTTACTAGCCTCTATAGCAACAACATACTCTGTCTCTATTGTTTAAAGTGAAACAACCTTTTGCATTTTCGAAATCCAACTTACTGTTGTTCCATCTATAGTAAAAACATACCCTGTGGTGCTCCTCTTGTTGTCTTTATCACCTGCCATATCTGAATCAACATATCCCTGTAGAAAAGTGTCTGAACCTCCAAAACACAATGCATGTGTAGTAGTACCTCTCAAATACCTGAGAATCCACTTTAATGCCTCCCAATTTTCTTTACCTAGATTATTCATATACCTACTCACAACTCCCACTGCATGTACAATATCTGGTCTTGTGCCAACCATTGCATACATCAAGCTGCCAACTGCTGATGAATATGGGACCCTGGACATGTATTCTATCTCCTCCTGTGTCTTGGGACACATTTTCTTAGCTAATTTTAAATGGTTGGCCAAAGGTGTACTAACTGGTTTTGCATTCTACATTCTAAACCTCTCCAACACATTCTCTATGTACTCACCCTGAGACAATGCCAGTTTGCGAATTTTCTTGTCTCTTGTTATTCTCATACCAAGGATTTTCTTTGCAGCACCCAAATCCTTCATCGCAAATGAATTGGCTAATTTCTTCTTGAGCACATTTATATCCTGCATATTAGACTCTGCAACAAACATGTCATCTACATACAATAGCAAGATAATATAGCTTCCATTTTCTATCCTTACACAGAATAAACCGCAGTGATCGAATGACATCTATTATAACCCTATTTTGTCATAAAACTGTCAAAACCTTCAGTTGCTTGCCTTGGTGCTTTCTTTAGGACATATAGGTATTTCTTCAACTTGCATACAAATTCTCCTTCCCTTTGACCGCATGCCCCTATGGCCAGACAGCTGCATATAAATCTCTTCCTCAAATCCCCATGGAGAAAATATGTTTTTACATCTAGCTATTCAAGATGCACGTCTACCGCCACAAGATTTAAAATAGTCCTAATTGAAGTCATTTTAACAAACTGGGGAGAAAATATTTCATCAAAATCTATTATACCTTTCTTTTGTGCAAACTCCTTTGCAACAAGTCTGGCCAGCCTCTTTTCTCCTCCATCTTCTTCCTTCAACTTGTATTATTTATTACGCAATGCTCTCTTTTTCTGTGGGCAACTGAACCAAGTTTCAAGTCTGGTTATTTTCCAAGAGATCCATTTCCTCTTTCATGCCTTTCTCCCACTTCTTTTTTTGAATTGTCTACGCATTTGCCTCTTCATAACATTACGGTTCACCAGAATCGGATCAATAATAAATAATATAATGAAAGGGAGAGTATCGTTGAGGGGTATAATTAACACGGTAGATCTTCTAACAACACTTGCGGTGTTTGAGGGAATTTTTGTTATCTGCTATTGTACATTTTGATTTTCGGTTCCTTTGGAATTTCTTTTGATGATCTCATCAATATGTGTATTCTTATTCTGTTTCCATTTCTTTCCACGATCTTTGCTGTGATATTTTCATTGGGTGACATCTCTACCTCCTAATGATTTTGTTATTTTCCTTATCCCTATGAGAGATAGCCAAAATCATTAACACCATATCAATGAGTACATGGATTTTTCCTCAAGCTTGTTTTTATTTTCTTTATCAATATGGACAAATGCTTCACAATAGAAAGTTTTCAAAAATAATGGACACCTTTTTTTCCGTCCATTCCTCCTGTAAAATTCTACCATCGAGAGCTTGAAGGTCCTCTTTTTTATTAAGTAAACAACATTATCGCTTATCTACCCAAAGCTGTAAGGGCAAACCAACATGCAATCCATACTCCTTGCACACTCCATCATTGTCACCGATTTCGTCGCTTTTCGATACCACATTTTTCTTATGGGTGTTGCATTGTATGTCTTCTCTCCTAAAGATGCGTGAACAGTAATCTTTAAAATCCTTGCTGCAATATTCACCTCCATTTATCTTGCTCGGGCATGCAAAATTTTCACGTCTCATTCTCAACTAAAGCTTTCCGGTTTGCCAAGTATCAAAAAACTGAAATGATTTTTTTGTTGTTGAATCTGATAAACCCAAGTTTTCTAGTTGCATCATCAATAAAAGTAACATAATAGAGAGCACGCAAAGAGATGATACGGTGGTCCCCATACACATGCTGTATGCACAAGCTCTAACCTTTTCATTCTTCTTTTCTTTTCCAGACTCTGAGAAGTCTAACTCTCTTTTGTTTTCCATAAACCTGATGCTCACATAGGGTCCAAATCAATTTGTTTAAGATCGGCGACAATTTCTTTTGTGAAGTATCACATACCCTTCTCACTCATGTGTCCCGGCCTATGATGCCACCGATTATTTGTATCCACTCCTGTGGCTAAGATATAGAAGAGTCGGTATTACCAGTAAATAGATACAATGTACCACCTTCTCTCCTTTCACTATCACTGATGATCCCCTTTTATGACCTTCCACGTCTTATCACGTAAATATGGATATACAACCTTCACTTTCCAAACGCCATGTTGGTGATTTTCCTTAAATCACAGGAATATGTCTTAACTCTTTCAACAACCATTGGTTTCCATTTCTTTGCTTTATTTTTACCTTTACACCATTCCATGATTTGCATGGTACATCATCACTAATAATAGACATCCAAAATCACCTTTAACATAATTTAGAAAATGTTTCTATGGGGTGTGGCATGGGCGTTCTACCGCGAGCTTCGAGAAGCTATTTACTATAGAAAATCAAAGCATCTTGTAACACATCACCTATTACATTTGCTTCTGATTTCTCTCCTGTTGTCCATCTCTTTGTTTCTTTGGGCTCTGCAGTCTTTCTTGAGGATGTCCCTTTCTTCCCACAATTCCAACCCTCTATCTTTCCAAATTAAGTTTGGTTACTGCCTTCCTATAATTCCCCGCGGTTCCACAGGCCCTTTCTTCCTATCCTTTGTGTCTTCCCTGTTCCTCCATGTTTTAACTTACATTGCGATGTCTACTGTGCTTTTCGGTAGCATTTTTCTCACTAGGATTCTTCAACCAAACATCGTCAAATTTTAAAGTTTTTGAACCGGAGACAAAGAGTTACTTACGACCATGAACAAGTCGTTCCAACTTTATGGCAATGGGCACAAGTTAAGAGCCCTAACCTCATTATCAGAGTCCACTTTTCTGAGGAACTTAGTTGATTAGTAACCATATTAGAAACATTTAAATGATCTGCTTAGACCCATAACCAGGCATCTTCATATTAAATAATCTCTTCATTAGAAATACCTTATTGGATCTTGGGGTTTTCATACAATTTGGAAAATGCATCCATCAAACCCTTATTATTTTTCTTTGAAGGATGGCCCAAGAAAGCCACTTGAAGCGTACCGGGCTGGTCGGTATCATTCCTGAACCTTCTGTCAAGAATCTCCATTCTTCATCCTTCCTTGGCCCATTTGGATTCTTTGCTACTCCGGCTCGATGGTGGGAATAGATCGCCGATATAAATAATCTTCCATGCATCTTCCATAGCTTGGTAGTTTGGCCGTTAAATTTTCTGACCCTAAACTTTCCATCTTGACATTGCCCGCTGAACCAGAACCCTCTTTTCGCTGGTTACCTTATTCTTTGATTACCGGTTGTTGGATAAAAGGACGTGAGCAATAAAATAAAACAAATAATGGAAAAAAACACGAAGATACACAATACAAGAGACCTGAAATTTCACGTGGTTCTACTGAGTGTGAAATTTCACATTACACGGAAATTATGAGTCCTTTCTTTATTGTTATCCAACAAAATGAAGGGATACAACCTCACAGCCAAAACCCGATATAAATTCCTCTTCTTTCTCTCAAGTCTCCTCTCGGAATATAATGCCTTAACCTACATACTGTGCAATACGTTTTCCCTCGCATAAAGGGTTGCCTAAAGGGAAAAAACCCTAACATAATCTCTATCATTAGATCTGCTGACCTTATAATGAAACGGTCCGGACTTCTGATCAGAAATTACAATATACTTTACAAGGCAATTTTTTAGCCGGGGCTTAGCCCAGGAACCCTCTTTCCCCCGGACCCACACAGCCTAGAGATAGCCCCTGGCACCCGCGCCAGAGTTGCCCCTCTACGCTCCCATGTGGAGTGTATATGCTTCTAGGGTGTAAATACTTCATGGGGAATTTATAAAGCATGAAACAGAAAGTAAAGAGACCTCCTAAATGGGAAGATGTCGGGGCTCCGCAATAGCACTCTTTTCATGAGGAGTTTTTTTTTATGTAATGAGTACCTAAAATGGCCAAGTTGTAGGGACTCAAATTTTTTGTCATTCCAGTTAGGCTTAAGGGGTGTTGGAGCATATAACTACATTAGTTTATGCCTAAGTGGAGTTACTGGGTGCTGATTAATGCATTTCATTTGCACTTTTATTTCACCTGAATTTGACCCATTAAAAGAAGGGGTGTCTCATCCCACAGATTTTAGGAAACTGCTAATTTTTAGATCAAGACTCAACTCCAGATTCTTGATTTTCTCGATTTATTCTTGATTTTATTGATTTATTCCAAATCCCCCATGGAAAAAATCATTAATTAAGGGATAAATTTCTCACTCAAAGAGGAGGTGTGAGATTTATTCCTTAATTAATGATTTTTTGTCGTTACTATTAATAGTAAGTACTATTTTGGGTGAGTTAAGTGAGTTGGAACTACTTCTCTTGTCAGTTAAGTGACCCTAAGTGAGCTAATGTTCATCACTTGACTCTAGTGGACATTAATGAGTGTGTGACATGTATATTTAGTGGTCTAGGTTGAACTATGTGGTCTCCCTTAGCTTATGACACCTATTTTAGCTATTTCTAGCTTTTTTACTAGACTTTCTATGTTGGAAATTCTATATATTCACCTCCTCTCTACTTTTTTGAGGATGTTTGCTCATGTATATTCATTTTTATTAATATAAATATACAAATAAAAAAAAAAAAACTTTCTCTCATCTCTTGAATATCCAAAATTCGTCGTGTGTTCAATTTGGCAGAATTCCTAGATCTATCGGGTTTCTATAGGAATTCCACAACCATGGATCCTCTACACCAAGAGAACTTCCACCGATTGCTCAAAGATTTTGTTAATGAGTCTAGAAAAATCTTCAAAGTGTCCCACACACCTTCATCGATGATACTTTATTTTCTTCAATCATGTCTCTCCACAGTGATATTCAACATCAATGTGCTGTCTTTGAATGATAAGCAAGGTTCTTAGCTAGAAAAATTGCACTCTGAATGTCACTCTATCCTTGACTTGTTGTACCAACCCAATAGCGAACACCAATCTTTTTAACCATCTTTGCTTCCTTACTTGCATGAGTGGGCGCCATGTATTAAGATTCTGTGGTTGAAAGTGCCACTATAGCACATCTTTGTTCCTCCAAACATGTTAAACACATACGCTTGTAGATCTCATATGATACAAATATCTATCCCAATCTACATCCACAAAGCCATGTATATACGACCACTTTAGCCGAGATCAGTCTTCCTTAGTAGCACAATCCATATCTAGCGATTACCCGCACAAATGCTTGAAAACCCTTTTCTGCTTGCTATCGATGCTCGCCCTTCCTTGGTTTTGACATATGCACTTCAAAGAACTCCCACTTTGCATGTGTGCAATGTCAGGTCTAGGTACAAACCATTGCATACATCAAGCTGTCAAATTCACTCACATATGGAACATGAGACATGTCCTCCTCCTCTTCATGTGTCTTGGGACAGCGATCCATAGATAACTTTACCCGATAGGAATAGGAACCTTGGTCGGTTTACATTCCTTCATATTAAACCTCGCAATATTATTATTAGACATATTTTCTGATGTAGCTTGAGTTTCCTCTTTTTGATCTCTTTTAATTTCCATACCCAAAATGGTGAAGCGCAAGATCCCTTCATGTCAAATTTAGAGAGGAGACTAAGTTTTCACATCCTAGATAATATCGCATTGTTTCCTATAACAACATGTCATCCACATACAAGATAAAATAAATCAAATGATCACCAATTAATTTAGAATACACATAGGTCCTCTTTGCTTCTTGTGAAGCCAAGTCCCAACATATAAGTATCAAATTTTTACACCACATCCTTGGTGATTGTTTCATCCTTCTGGGGGACTTTTTCGGCTTGCATACCGACTCCTTCTTTCCTTTCACAACAAAACCTTAACGGTTTCTTCGCCAAAGATTTCTTCTTCGGATCCCCATCTTGGGGAATTGTTTATATTCTGTACATCTATTCATATTCAAAATCAAATGTAGCAACAACGGATAACATAAATCTTATAGGGTTAACTTGGCAGCGAGGAAAAATCTCACCAAAATCAATTCCCTCAACACGAGAATAACCCTTTTTTTACTAACCAAGCTTTGTATTTCTCCACTTTTCATTTTTGCATTCAGCTTTTTCAAATGCCATTTTCTTTATTAGGTTCTTTCGTTGGCAACTTCACAAGATCCCAAGCCTCATTCTTATCCAAAGATGCCATTTCTTCTTCCATGGCCTTTTCCAGATATTTCCATCCCTCATGAATCCCTTTACCTCCTGATGGTTCTAGGATCATCATCCCGGTAATAGACAAAGAAAATTTGAATGAAAATCGGATGGACTATACCTTTCCAGGTAGCCTTCTTTCTCGATCGATCTCCTCAATATTGAATTATGATGATCTTCTTCTTACGATTCATGTTCTTACGTAGAGTCTTCTTCATCATCCTTTAAATCAAAATTTATCTTCTCTAGTTCTTCCTTACTTGGTAGGACTTCTGTATAACACCATCTTCATTTCTCTAAATACCGCATCTAGGATATACACTACCTTCTACTTGGTTTCTAGGTTCCAAAGCTTATAGCCTTTGAGACCATATTTATGTCCAATAAAGATACATTTTTGAGTCTTCTTATCCAACACTCTGTTTTTCCTTTGGAACATGAACATATGCATCTGACCAAAATACCTTAAGATGTGTGAGAAGGTTCCTTACCAGTCCATACCTCTTATGGAGTCTTATCATCCAACAACGATGAGGGGTGATCTGTTGACCGGATATGGAGTCTTATCACCCAACACTGATGAGGGTGATCTGTTGACCAGATAACATGCAGTACCCACTGCCTCTGCCCATAATTCTTTCCCTAACCCAACACCACTGAGCATGCACCTTGATTTTTCCATCAACATCCTGTTCATCCTTTCTGCAACTCCATTCTATTGAGGTGTATATGGAGTAGTCTTATACCTTGCTATACCACACTTCTTACATAATTCTTCAAATTAATTCACGCAGAACTCTCCGCCATTATCTATTCTTAGCACCTTAATTCTTTTCTCTATTTGATTCTCAACAAGAGAATTAAACTCTTTCAACCTGTCAAAGACTTAAGATTTCTTCTCGAGGAAATATATCCAAGTCTTACTCGAGAATTCATCTATAAATGAGACATAGTGCATAGATTTTCCCAATGATGGGACTGACACAGGTCCAAAAACATCACTGTGAACTAGTTGTAAAATTCCTTCTTCCCTCGTTGCACCAGAGGGGAATCTTACCCGATTCTGCTTACCATATAGACAATGTTCATAGAAATAAAAATCCAGAGAGAAGTTAGACATACGTTCAACCATACCTTTACCGTGTAGTATTCGAAGACCCTTCTCTCCGATATTCCCACACTCCTTGCAGGAACTTCTCTCACTTAGGAAGAGAAACAATTGAAGCTCATTCTCTCTCTTCTTTAGACTTCAAGCATTCAACATGAAATCATACATACACAACACAGCCTCATAACAAATGCATAACAGAGAGAATAAAACAACCATAATCATACCATTCACCATGTATAAATAGAAAATATCATAACACCATGAAATCTGATTCAAAGCTTCAAATATTAATTCAAAGATCTTGTACATGGATTCTTCTTTTCAACTCTTTGCTACAACTCTTAATGTTGATAATGTTACAACCACTTACTATGATACAAAGGCGAGGGTGTCTATATCCGTTTTCCCTCCTACCCTTCTAAACTGTCTAATCTATTAATTCAAACCTACCTACTTTCATTAACTAGGCTTAAATGCCTTTTACATTGACAGATGAGAGAAAATCGCTCACGATCTATTTACAATAGCCATATATAAATGCAAGTACACTTCTAGATACTACATTAATATCCGCTTCTTAATCTTTCAAAAACATTTCAAAATGTGAAAAACGTGTGTTGTGCTTTTCCCAGCTGTCTTTCGCCTTCATGCTCGCTGGCTGGCTGCTTACGATGTTTTTGCATCATATTCCCTCGCTTGAAAATTTTCATGAACTCCTGTTCATGAGCTCTTGCACGGTTTGTCCATGCTTCTAAATTTATTCTTCATCTTCCCAACTGGCATCTTCAACTGGATGTCCTTTCCACTTAACCAAGTATTCAAAATACTCTTTTCTCCTGGTCTTCCTGCTGACTCTCTTATCAGTTAAACTTTCCATCTATGGATTTTTAGCTACAGGCATCTATTTTTTCCATTGAACTTCTTTTTGTTCCTCCTTTTCTCATGCTTCTCTAGCTCTGTAAGGGTACACATCTCCAACATTGAATATCAGTGAAATTATGATCCCATCAGGTAATTCAATCTCATATGTGTTTGCCCCAAATTTCCTTATGACCTTGCACGATCCAATTTTTTTCATATTTAGTTTGTTATATGTTTCCCTTGGGAACCTTTCCTTCCTTGGATGTGCAAGAATCAAATCAACAACTTCAAATTGAAGTTCACGCCTATGTTGATATGCTCTTCGCTTGTATTATTGACTTGAACTCTGCAATCTCTCTTTGACTCAGCTGTGAAGCTCCTTCATTGCTTCTGCAAAATTCTCTGCACTAGCACTCCTGAATTCATTTTGTTCTGAATCTTTCAATTCATAAACTCCCCTTCGATGCATTCCATATACAATCTGGAATGGACTCTGCCCTTTTCTTGTATTAAGTGAGTCATTATAAGCAAATTCTGCCTGTGGAAAAATGTGATCCCACTGACTATGGTGTTGAGTCACTAGGCTCCTCAACAAATCCCCTAATCTTTTGTTCACAACTTCTATCTATCCATATGTCTGAGGATGATATGCTGAGATAAATGAAAAACTTTCCCCCAGCTTCTTCCTTAAGGTCCTCTAGAAATGTCCCACGAACTTGGTATCTCGATCAGAAACAATACTCCTTGGCAAGCTGTGAAGTCTGATGACTTCCTTGAAAAACAGGTCGCAATATGAGTCGTGTTGCTGGTCTTCTGGCATGGTATGAAATGTTCCATCTTTGAAAATCTGTCTACCACCACAAATATTGAATCACATCCTATTTTTGTTCTTGGTAGTCCCAATATGAAATCCATGCTCACTACATCCCATGGCCTTTCTGGTATGGGTAATGGCTGGTATAACCCTGTATTCTGTCTTTTCCCTTTTGTGTGTTGACAAATCCTACATCTGTCCACAAATTTCTTAACATCTATCCTCATCCCTAGCCAAAAATATGAGCCATTCAACTTTGCGAACGTCTTATCATGACCGAAGTGTCCGACTAATCCTCCACTATGTTTTTCCTTCAGCAAATTCTCCCTCATGGATCATTTTGGAATACATAGTTGATTGCGTCTGAATAACAATCCATCTTGGATCATATATTCGGTCCATTGGTTTCTTTCCCTAAGAATTGGATTCTCAAATGCTTCATACTCTTCCTTAAAATCTGGGTCATCCTTGTGCATTTCTCTGAGGTTACCAAAACCCAAAGTTTTGACTCTAAATTCCCGCATAAGCAAACATTTCCTTCTCAAAGCATCAACAACTTTGTTAGTAGTTCCAGAAATATGCTTAGTCACAAAAGTAAAATTCTGCATGAATTCAACCCATTTAGCATGTTTTTGGTTCAACTTCTCCTGTTGAGTCACGAATTGTAAAGAGTGATTATCACTGTACAAAACAAACTCTTTAGGAACCAAATAATGTCTCCATTTCTTCAGTGCTTGTATGACTGCATAAAATTCTTTGTCATATGTTGAGTACTTGATCTTTGCTTCATTCAGTTTTTCACTAAAGTATGCGATCAGCCTGTCATCTTGGCTCAAGATCGCTCCAATTGCAAATCCACTCGCGTCACACTTAACCTGGAATGTCTTCTAAAATCTTGCAAAACTAGGATTGGTTGCTCTGTGATCTTCTTCTTTAGCAAGTTGAAACTCTTCTCTGGTTTTGTTGTCCAGTGAAAATATTTGTGTCTTTTCTTCACCATATCCATCATTGGTGCGTGAATCCTAGTGAAGTTTTGAATGATTTTCCTGTAGAAACTTGCTAAACCATGGAAGCTTCGAACTTCAAACACATTTTTCGGAGATGGCCAACTCTTAATAACATTTATCTTTTCTGGATCCATCTTCAGCTCATTTGCAGAGATAACAAAACCCAAATAAATGAGTTTTGTCCTCATAAACGATGATTTCTTCACATTAATCAACAATTTCTCTTGATGTAATCTCTTCATCACTACATCTAAATGATTTAAATGCTCTTCTTCTATCTTGCTGAAAATCAATATATCGTCAAGATATACGATGACGAATTTCCCAATGAAATCCTTCAGGACTTCGTTCATCAATCTCATGAAAGTACTGGGTTCATTTGTTAAGCCAAATGGCATGACAATCCCTTCATAAAGCCCCTCATTTGTCTTGAATTTTATCTTCCATTTATCACCTTCTCTCATTTGAATCTGATGATACCTGCTTTTCAAATCAATTTTTGAAAAAAATCTTGCTCCACTCAAGAAATCCATTAAGTCATCCATCCTTAGCAATGGAAATATGTATCTGATGGTAATCTTATTGATTTCCCTTGAGTCTGTACACATCCTCTAGCCTCCATATTTCTTTGGGCTGAGTACTATCAAAACAACACATGGACTCAAGCTCTCTCGAATCAACCCTTTGTCCATTAAGTCTCAGACTTATCTCTTAAATTCTTCATTCTCTTGCATCGTCAACCTGTATGTTGCTTTTCTTGGTAAACTGGCTCCAGGTATAAGATTGATGTGATGGCCTATACTCCTGATCGGTGGCAACAAACAAGGTAGTTCATCCACTACTATATCAGTGAACTCTTCCAACAACTCCTGGATTTCTTCTGGTAGATCATCTATTCTTGTACTTGTCAAAACAATTTTGGGCTTCCTGACCACAATAAATTGTGTATCTTCCTCCCTCTTAACCTCATTAAGAAGTTCCTTCCCACTCATGAGAAGTACAGTGTTGCTCATTTCTGTTTTCACCTCTTTATCCTTAATCGACAACAACATGTGCATCCTACCATTCTTTTCCAGGGTGTATGTGTTCTTTCTCCCATCATGAATCACGTTCCTATCATATTGCCATGGTCTACCCAGCAATAGATGACAAACATCCATGGGAATGACATGACATAATATTTCATCCTTATATCCTCCTATTTTAAATTCAACTAAACATTGTTTAGTGATATTTACCTGATGTCTTTTTTGTAGCCATGAAACTCTGTATGGGCTTGGATGTATGATAGTCTCCAGCTCCATCTTTTCTACCATTTTTGTAGATACGAGATTGTCTGTGTTACCGCTGTCCACTATGACTTTGCATACCTTGTCTTTGGTTTTGCAAGCAGTCTGAAACAAACTGTTTCTTTGGGATGGGTTCTCTACCTCCTTCTCTGGCTTCAAGAGAACTTTCCTCATCATTAAGGATCTTCGGCCCTCAGCATCTTCTGCCTCAACATTCCATCCTTCAGAAATGTGAGTTTCACCACCTTCTTTCTTCTTATCTGGACACTCATAAGATTTATGTCCGATCTTCCCACAGAAAAAGCATTTTACTTCATCGCCTCTACCTCTTCCTCTTCCTCTGGTTCGAGGAAAACTGTTTCTATCAGCATACTGCCCTCTCTGTGAGATTCCTCCTCTCTCAAGTTGAGTTTGAGGTTTCTTCCCTTCTTCTTTAAATTTCTGAGTTCTGTCTCGGGCAATTGTTTTTCCTCTGGCTTGACTTCTTCCTCGACCTCTTTGACCTTACTTTTGGCTCAGCTTCTCTTCAGCTTTCAGAGCCATATGATAAGCATCTTCCACATTTCAAAGGGTCATCTTGATCATCTCATATTGAATGTCATATCACATACCATTCATTTATCTAGCAACCTTTTCATCATCACTTTCCCGATGTCCTACTCTGATGTTTATCTTGTAGAATTCTTCAGTGTATTCTTTCACTGACATCAACTTTTGTTTCAAATTCTTCATCCTCCGAAACAAAGTGATTTGATAATCTTTGGGTATGAATTTGGATTTCATTTTTGCAACCATTCTATCCCAGCTCTTGATTTTCTACTTGCCTTTCTAGCGTTGGTCAACCTGCAGTTCATCCCACCATAATGATGTATGCCCTTTAAGTCTAGTAATGGCATGTTTGACCTTCTTGTCTTCCTCGACATCCTCATAATCAAAGTATTTATCCAGAGCTCTAATCTAGTTTAGAAGCTCTTCAACATCTAAGTTTCCCTCACACATGGGAATCTCCATTTTTTCTCTGGCACCTATCCTTGCAACAGCCCTAAATAGGCATTCATCCGCAACATCTTCGACTACAACTTCTTCTCCTTCATTTCCATATTCATTTTCACTATCAACCTCACTGATATCCCTAGCGTCAACTGTGTGCCTTTGTGTTGTATCCATGACATCAAGCCTGGCATGTAACTCATGCATTTCCCTTTCCATTGTTGGATCAGGCATTGGCCTATCTCTTCTTCTCAGTGGCATCATTGTAAAATGTTCCTCTTTTCTCTGCTACAGAAAGAAAATACTTGTTCTTTAGCTCTGATACTACTTGATGCAAACCCCAATACCCTCAGGCCAATATCCACTCAATATTGTTCTAAATCTACCCTCTTGAGTCTGATTGACTCTTTGATTCCCCACAGAGAATCCCACACACACATAATGGTGTTTTTCCACAGGTCCTTATGAGTATGCCCACGTGATTAAACACTAGGCATATGCCCAAATCTCCTGACCAACAATATGATCGGTCCCTTTTAACAATCAGGAATTCAGGTTTCCCGATATCGCGATTCCTATTTTCGAGTTTTGCTCTTCAACCCACCGAAACCTGAAATGTTGAAATGCCAAAATATTCGATCACGTCCTCCTCCACAACTGTATCACGTTTCGCGACTTCGGGAGCTCCAGAACAAAGAACCCCAACCTCTTGTCTTCGAGAATACCGAAATGTCGAACCCCGATGTGTTCAACAAAAGATGACTTCTAACATAACTTTTCGTTGTTTCAGAGTTTCAGACTTCGTGACTTCGTGAATATAGATGCAATACTTCTGGATCTTCAACCTCCAAAACCCTGAAACGGTCAAAAAGGTTGGGCTCCACCTATCTGATGAGGACATGCCACATGTCCACTCTACTGTCCTTTGTCTTTGATGTGGACTCTTTCCACCTGTCGCGCAAACTTTCTTTCTTTCGAGACTTGAATAAGCCTTCAAATTTTGTTCGTTATTTTGGGCTTCCAGGTACCGGGAGTTTGAAACTCTTGATCCCAAACATTGTCTTCTCGATTTCCTGAACCTTGAAACACCGAAATGTCGAAACACTGCTTCACAATATTTTGTGTTTCGCAACTCTGGGGTTTCTTATGTGAAGTGCCCCGAATCCTTGTCAACGGGAATGATGAAACCTCGATCTCAGAAATGTCGAAATTCCACTTCAAGGATATTCCAGGTTTCACAGCTTCAGGGATTTCAATTCAAAAGGCCCCTGGCTTCTTTTCCTCAGGATTCCTGGTATTCCAAATCCTGAATTACCGAAATCCTGAAACTCTTCACTTAACAATTATTTTCACGATTCGGGAGTTAGAGTGACCATGGATCTTGGCTTACACTCTGGACTTACAAACTCCAAATCCCCAAAATGATCTGACACTCCACTATCATGATCAATGGTCCACATTGAGTCTTACCTCCTGAAGGGTGGATTCATCCAATGCTTAACCTCCTTGTAGCTTAACTGAATCCCACGGTCCTCACGACTTTGTGAGTTCTCCATGAAGAATTTCACCCGCTCGTTCCTTCCTTGATAACTTCTATGAAATGAACTAGTGTTCCTCGCCTGAACTTGGCTTCTGCAAAGAAACTTCGCTCCATATCCCTTTTAACACATCAAAGGCACTAACCCTCCTGAGCTTTCACTTGCAACCTTGAGCCTCAAAAGCACTCCTGCACGCACTCCTTGTGGAAATCTCCCAAATACTCCTCAGTATTTTATTCTTCGACTCTGTGCACCTTCTGCAATAGAAATCCCTTACCTTTCAACCTTAGTTGATAATTTTAAGGTATCGAATAGCTTGCGCACACCTTGCACATCTTCTGTGCTTCACCTACACTTCTGCTAGAATGAGAACAATGGTATCTCTCCTGATCTTTTTGAGATAAAACTCAGAACCCTTGTCAATGCACACCTTGCGGATGTTTCACTACACTCCTTGCAGGAACTTCTCTCACTCAGGAAGAGAAACAATTGAAACTCATTCTCTCTCTCCTTCAGACTTCAAACAATCAACATGAAATCATACATACACAACATAGCCTCATAAAAAATGCATAACAAAGAGAATAAAACAACCATAAGCATACCATTCACCATGTATAAACAAAAAACATCATAAAACCATGAAATCTGATTCAAAGCTTCATATATTAATTCTAAGCTCCTGTACATGGATTCTTCTTTTCAACTCTCTGCTAGAGCTCTTAATGTTGATAATGTTACAACCACTTACTATGATACAAAGGCAAGGGTTTCTATATCCGTTTTCCCTCCTATCCTTCTAAACTGTCTAATCTATTAATTCAAACCTACCTACTTTCATTAACTGGGCTTAAATGATTTTTACATTGATAGATGAGAACAAATCGCTCATTATCTGTTTACAAAATCCAGATATAAATGCAAGTACACTTCTAGATACTACATTAATATCCGCTTCTTCATCTTTCAAAAACATTTCAATATGTGAAAAATGTGTGTTGTTCTTTTTTGATATGTCCTCCACCTTCATGCTCACTGGTTGGCTGCCTATGATGCTCTTGCATCATGCTCTTTTGGTTAAAGTATTATTACTAATCCCTTTGGCATAGGATTGTTGTCTGCATGTTCGAGTAGTGGGTTATCCCAAGCTCAACCCCTTCCCAATAGTTAAAACTCTTGTCCTATGTTCGTCAATTTGGTTTATACTGGTTTGCATCTCTTGCACCTACTCCACCTAAGAGAAATTACTCAAAAAATTGTCTTAATCGAAGGAAGAGAATTCACCAAAAAAACAAAAAATCTCATCAATAATTTGGCCAGATTGCAAGATCTCGAGAACCATTCCACTCCAAATGCTATAGAGTCTAATTGGGCCTCAGTGGCGGGTTTGGCTCATGTTGTTGAATCAGGGGATTTAAGCCCCATCAATAGACGGTTAGGGAAAAAAGACGTGAATTGAAGGCATTTATAGAATTAAATGAAGCGTACTCGACAAGATTCATCCCATTAATTGCGGCCATAGAATCTTCTCTGAGAAGCTTCACATTATTCATGGCACCCTCTATATAAATGGGAAATGTAGGCAAAATAAAACTTATTTTGGAATTGCAAATTCATAGAGTTAGAGAGCACACAGATGAACATGAGAGTGAACAGTGTGAACCAGTCAAACCCTATGCGATAAAATAAAATAGTACCCACTATGGCACCACCAAATATTGGTGCACCAATCCAAACTGTAAGGAAAACCAGAAGCATCCTTAGGTCATTGCACAAAAGTATGGAGGCCAAGTAAGAAATGGCCCAAAGAGAGGGAATTGTCGATGTTGACGCAATTCCCTCCCCGTTGTTCGAGCCAGTGAGCCCCATACTGATTGAGGAGGAAGAACAAGCCCGAATGATGGCTGACATGGAAGTTGATTTTCACGACAGTGTGCAGGGCCACCAAACAAGTGACACAAGAAACCTATAACAACATGCGAGGACCGAAGAATCTCAGGTGAGAACTGCATTCTGTGCTATGAGCATAGCCTTTCCTTCTATTTTACCAGGAGGGTTGATAGTTTTAGAGGGTTTTGTTGGAAACATGTTCATATCTGAAACTGGGTCAACCCAAGAAGAGGAAATAAGTCATAGATCTAAGTCAATGAATGGTTTTGTTGCTGGCTGGAACTACATAGGATTGAGTGGACACGATCCATGGAAGAAGCATGTGGAGAATGAAGGTATAGAAGGGAATGTTCAGACCATGGAATCCAACAAAGGTAGAGATAGAAAGATGGTTGAAAACAAAGGAACTCGAGTTTGCACAGAAGGATAACAAAAACCCTAAGTTAAGACCGCACAAATATCTGTACAAATACGTGTTTAGCGACCTGCATGAGGTGTTTTTCTGTGATTTCATGAATTTGTTGCAAGAGTGGCTATTAAGGTGAAAATACAACCACCCAACAAATAGAATCAGACAACTGGAGTGGAATCATGTGGAGATCACGCAGTTGCAAATAACAAATTTACGTGTGTAATAGATTTTTGGTTAGACAATATTGTAGCAGGGTATATCATTGAATTTTCAGTAGATACATTGAATTCTTACACCGTAGTAGAGAACGATTTTCTAAAGGGACCCAGAGGTAGGTACATCAAATCAATGTATACTTCAATCAAGATTTTATTATATAACAACGGTGTAATGACCATGGAATTAGACATCTAAAGACTTGGGAGCACAACATAGATGAAGGTAGGAGGATATCTAAGGAAGTGAAATAATCATGTGAGAATCATTTGGTTTGTTAAATAGGAAATTTTTAGGCCTTGATAAAGAGGATAGCTCTGGAACACAGGGTAAAATTAATATAGACAAACACCTGCTTGACATTAAGGAAAATATGGGAGAAGCCCAAGTTGAAATTTCGCAGATAAAACWGGCTGACATCGGTCAAATAGATAGATGGTTGGTAAAACCAAGTCTACAACTACAATCTATTATTTCAGAGGATAAACAAATAGAAGAAAGATTGCCTCAGTTGGAAAAGAAATTATATACTTTTGAAGCTAACAACCACACATAACCCTCTAGGTTAGTAGCTCAGTTTGTGGAAAGATGCATCAAATGTATTGAGCATGGAAAGGGAAATGCTCTTGGCAACCAATGATACATTATGTTTACATTGTTTGTTTTAGAGCTCAAAAACAAGGAAGGCAATTGTTTTTGTCAGCACAAGAAAAAGACAGAGGAGAACTGAACGAAATGTCTCACCTTCTCATTTTGTAACTGATACTTTTAAGAGTAAGAGAATTCCAACCATTTATGGTTGTAAATTTTGTATAAATATACATTCGAAAGATTGAACAAAGGGTTTATTCTTGCCGATTGTAACTGAGAAAACTCTCCTCATTGAGAATTAATACAAGTGTAGACAATAGATTCCACATTTCGTCTAGTTTGAGTTATGCTTTCTTATGTCTTTTCACATTCCAACATTTTCTATATATTTCCTTGATGAATGTCTAATCACAATTTAGTACAACATCTACTATGGTTATTCTTCTTTCAGTTATCTGATAGCAAGCAAATTTCCTTTGTATTTGTTGTTAGCAAATATAAGACCTGTGAGTAAATTAGATTACTATATTTTATGCTTCATTTAAGGTTACATGATCTATTTTCTTCTCCTGTAACAAAGTAAGATTCTTATGTATTTGATGCCTTGCTTTTCCTAACAACTTTATGTTTTTCTTTCATTACATCCAATATTTTCAAATTTAACTCAAAGATGAAAAATGACCTCTGAGTTGTCATACTATTAATTCAATTTAAGGAATTTTTCTCACATAAATGAGACAGAATAAGCGAACTTTAAAAACTCCCCTTATTTCCTGATGCCTAGCATTTTACTTTGAGCCTTAAGTGCAAACTCGGGAACAACAGGATCTATGGGTTGTGGAGAATATTGAGGAAATCCTATGCACAACATATGAAAGGAAAAGAGGAGGTCCAAGGGTAGGAACAAAAGGAAGAACTCCAATATATATCATCGTCAGTGTGGAACCTACAACCCCATGTATGACTAACAAAATAGAGAGAACACCAGTGTTTACACAATGAAACTTTAGTGAAATAAAGACAATATGAAATGCATCCAAACAAGGAGAGGTAATTGGAGGAGCTAGTTCAAGAAGTAATAGTCAAATATCTACACCATGTGGAGGTAGTAGATCGACACAGTTTAAGATGGAAGGACATGATTCCACGATGAGGTTACCATAATTTCGGGGAGAGGCATAAAAGGACCCTGAAAAGAACTTATTCATCCGTGAGAAGATCTGGGAAGCAAAGAAGAACAAATATGAGGATACAAAACTTGTGCAGTTAGCTATCATCCTAAGAGATGGTGCACTAGATTGGTACATGAGTCTAGATGTAAATAGTCCAATAGGAGTAACAAAGACTATTACAGGTGTGAAAAAACTACTGATAAATGAATTTCAGAAGCCCGACTCAAAAGATCAGTACATGAATCAAATGATTGAAATCAGGGAAAAACCAGGTGAGTTTGTTTGGGAGATTGATCAGACATTTAAGCATCTCAAAGGTAAGTTGAAATATTCCATGACTGACATGCAACATAGACATCTATTTGTGAACTCAATGCTACCGCATTCGAAATACCCATTAAGACAATAGAAGTTCCAAACTCAGGCAGAGGCTTTGTAGGAAGCCTTACAACTTGAAGAGAACCTATAACAGAAGATAGATCAAACAATAGAGAAGCTGAAGGAGGATCTAAAGAACCTAACATTTCAGCTTAACCAAAATAAGGATAAAGAGAAAAGAAAAAAAATTTGGTATACCACATGCAGGACAAAAGGACACCAAAAGAACAAATGTCCAACGTTTGCGCAAATACATGGAAACATGAGTACCAAATCATTTTCCAATGGGAGGACCATTGTGTGATATTTATAAAACAAATGGGAATGATCCATATCATTGTTCAATGATGAATAAGTATAAGAAAGTACCTAAAATCTCATATTGCAATTTTTGCAAGCCAGTGGGTCATGATGATAATGATTGTAGGACAATGGAGCTAATGAGAGAAAGGACTTCAGATACTTATAGGGTGGAAGAAGAAATTATGATAGGAAAAGTTGCACCTCAGTTCAACTAGGTACCACCACCATACAATAATGCAGAGTAGCAGTATAACAATGTGCAGTCGCAATACAACAACGTACAACCACAGAATAACCCCGTGCAATATAATTAGGTACCTCAATACAATGCACCACGAGGAGATCGAGGTGGATATAGAGGTGGAGGATGAGGAAGAGGAGGATTTGGATGAGGTAGAGGACCAATAGTGTGACACAACTTACAACATCCAAGACATTATGCAAGAGAGTGTCCACTTCCACCAGCGACATGATGTATTGTCATGCAACAAACCATGATACAGAATATTGTCCAACACTCTTGGGAAAGATCCCCAAAAAAAGGAACTAGAACAACTAGAATTTCCAATGGATCTCTGCAAAATCCATGGATGATGGGAGAAACATCAATATAGTCACTCGAGGAGGATCCAAGACAGGATCAAACATAGTAAAACAAGATCTAGTGCAAAACCAATGGGTCAAGAAGAATACTAAGATACAAAAGAAGTTTAATGCTTGAAAAGAAAAGGAAACATGCAAGGAGGCTAGACATGAGTTTCTCAAGAAAAATGTTGCATCTACATCAGTCACGTAGCAAACTCAGAACTCACCAATGTACAAAATTCCCTCCTCAATAGACCACATCGGTGAAGCACAACCGTTAGAGAAAGTAAGCAACATAAAAAAAATTCTACAATCCTGTGTTAGGTTATTAAAGGATCCATCATCTGTTAATATCTTACAAAATATGCTATAAATATGTAACATAGAGGCAAAAGGAAAGTTAGAATAGAAAACAATCAATCATCTCCATACAAGAAGAAGGACAAGCATAGAATTCAGACTGAATTCCAACATTAGGGATTTTAATATGGGTTATATCATACTAGATTTAGGCTATGAAGTAAATGTTTTACCTAAGAAGACATGGCAGTGTATGGGAGAACCCATTCTAGGTTATTCACTTGTCTAGCTGAAATTAGCAAATCAACAGAGAGTGCTACCAATTGGAAGGCTTAAAGGTGTGACAGTAGATTTGGATGGAGTGCGCACTATGGAAGACTTTGAAGTAATAGAGATAGTAGATGACACAACACCTTACCCAACATTTCTTGGACTAGATTGGGCATTTGATAAACAAGCTATAGTCAACTTGAATACAAGGAAAATGATGTTTGAATCAAGTGAATATAGAGTCATTGCACCATTGGATCCATCAGAAGGAGAATTTTTTCTAGAACCCACTTGTTTGGATCTGCAGGAAATAAACCAACCATACAGAACCATCGCACGAGAAGAGGATTATATTAACCCAACTGCAGATGGGGTACTCAGCTGGAGAAGAATTACATCATGTGATTTTGACTAAGACACGTGTTAGGAGAATCAACAACAGAGGTTACATGAAGTTTCCACAAGGAGGTAAGCAAGAATAGACTTTGCAGTAAGATGGGTTGGTACAGAGATAAGAGAACCTCCCAATTTTCATGGGTTAAATGACTTAGAGGAATTTTTGAAAAAATATGAAGAGGAAGTATTAGAAAATCAGAGGCTATTAGATCTAGATATTGCACTCAAGGCCACACTTGTAATATGGTGGGGTGTGCACAAAGAAACCATTTAGGACTAGTACTAATGTAAATGACTACTACGCATTATATTTGGCGCAGAGAAGGGGAGCAATAAAATGTAGAGGTAAGATGGACCTGGTACACCAGTTAAACACTTAGAGAAGTGAAAGGCACAACAGAGGATGGCACCACCAGAGGAATAGCCTCATCACTTTATCCATATATTGGAAGTAATTCCAGGAAACTGGTATATATACCAGGAGATGTGCAAAGGTACTACAGAGTGGACAGGCTAACAATAGAATTTCATAGTAACCTTCTCATTTGAACAGGAGAACCCCAACATGGATTCATCACTGAAGTTGATACATGGAATGATATTTACTGATCAACCAGAATTTTAAATCATGACATAATATCAACAATAAAAAGGACATACAATCAAAGAGCTACTCTCATGCTATCATGTGGAAGAGGAACCACCAGATCAAAATGATTTGCACAACATTCAAATTACAGATATTCAAGGAGAAAGAGAGCTATAAGGTCTATCTTTGGAGTCAGAAGTATTTTTTACACCAGTCAAAGTTAAGAAAGTTAACATTGGGATGAATGACAATCCTAAAATAGCAAGTATTGGAGACTATTGGGATGAGAAAACAATAGAAAGAATAACATAGTTACTGTGCGAATACAGTGACATGTTTCTAGTAACCTTTCTAGAGATGAAAGGCATAGCAAGGGAGCTAGTTGAGATGAATATACCTCTCAAACCTGAGGCTAGACCTATCAGGAAAAGACCCTACAGACTGAATCCAACATATAAGAAAAAAATGATAGAATGTTGGAAGCTGGTATGATGCAGGAGCATCGCTCCAAGCCAACTACGCACGAGCTAGCCATCACATCAAGTGCACATTCAATGGAAGGAGAGAGGCCCAACCCTCTCGTTATTCAAATTTTGAAAAATTGTATTAAATGTTGTAAGGATGGTAGAGCCAAAATCCATGCATGTGCGCGGGCTTTAGATAAAGGTTTCCTTAAATGGTTGTAAGGTTGGGATCCAGATCTGATTCGAACTAGACAACCATTCAATTTAATTCATCGTAATTAATGAGAGTTGGTGAGATGGAGGGAAGAGATCAAGGAGCCCCCTTTTGTAAAAATATCCTTTGTATATGTAGGATGAGACTATAGAGTTGGTAGAGAGGTAGAGAAGTATAGAGAGAATAGGGAAAAGAGAGGAAACCATGACTTTGTTATAGTCCAAGCCCACATTGTAAAGAGGAATTTCATATTAATACAATCATAGAAGTTTTTCCTGCATGTTGTTGTTCATGTGTTTGTGAGTTCATGAATGAAAGTATTTGATGTATGTTAGATGTACATTTGCAGGGACAGATAGATTTTCCTATCTGAGAGTTCTTTGATTTTAGGTTTGGATTCTTTGTGGTTTCATGAAAGAGTGCATGACAGAGTACTGCGGTCTCTGAAAAACCAGTGCAGGAGTGCACTTCTGAATTCTGCGGAATTTCAGACAAAGACATGCCAGGAGGGTGCACCACCTAAAGTCATTGACTCAAGGAGGAAGCCTCAAGGTTTTTGAACACATTGAAGGAGAAACTATATAGAGGAAGGCACAGAGAAAACATACTCACTGAGGATTCTAGAGAACTCTGCTAGGTGGGCATTGAGTTGGTGTAAGTGTGCACAGAAGGAACTCTTGTTTGAGTTCAGAGAGAAGAGAAGTGTCACAGGGGGAGACACTCACAGGGTTACTGAACACCCTGCAGTCTCAGCAAAGTGTGCTTGAGCAGGAAGTTGCCAGAGGGCACTTACATCCCCTTAAGGAGATAAAGGGATAGAGACACTTTGAGGTTAGAGCCACAGATAAGCTCAGAAGAGATAGCACCATTTCATGAAAAGGATATGCAAGAGGTTGCAGAGTTCAAAGGAACCTTTGAGGTTCATAGAAATAAATCTCAGGAAGAGGAACACCTCTTAGAATACAGCCAAGATCCAAGGTTACAAGCTTCACAGTAGAGACAAAGGCTGATGCCTTTTGGAGCAAGAAATCTTTCAAGGGAAAGGAAGAAGGGCATGCTCAAGGTAGAGCATAGCTGGTGTTAGATCAGTTGGAGAGGACAGATCTGGGTCATTGAAGTCTACGTCCAGATGCACGCAGGAAAACAAATAAGGAAGAGAAAGAGATATGGGTCGTCATATCTAGTGCAAAGAACCGATAGTCATCAGATCTGGAGGAAGGCGAACAGAGTTTAACCTCTGGGAGGTCACATAGGAGAGAAGCTGAAATAGATGGTGGAGACACTTCGTGGAGAAGTGTGAAATATTGTGGGCCATTGGATCTCGCAGAGCAGTGAGGGGATTAAGGCTGAGTATCTTCCGATACTATAAAGCTCATAAAGGATAGCGACCATCGGATTCAGATCAATGACAGTCGTTGATCTCATACAAGAAATCGTGAATTCGGGGTTCGTGAGTTTGGAGGGAAGACCAAATTCTTGGTTTTGTGAAGTCCCAAGTCGCAAGGAGCAGGGCAGGAGATCCAGATCATTGGAACCAATCCATAGGAGAGCCGTTGGATCAGAGCCTTTGTGTGGTATCACGTATCAGGGGGTTTGGGATTGAAAGGATTTCTTTTCGACTGCAAAAGTCGTGAAGTGCCAAGCACTAAGGGCTCGTGTGAACACATGGCATATCCATTAGGTGGGAACCACATGATTGACAGGTGGAGAAAAAATACAATGCACATAAAAGGCATAAGTAGGTGACAGGTGGTGTACACGTGTCACCTTAGAAGGGGTCAACCCATCGCTGACTTATCGTGCTTCGGGGTTTTGTAAAGGAGGAGCATGAAGGCTCAACACTCCAACTCGTGAAGTCGCGAGTTATGAGTAGTGCTAATACTTATCCCTAAATGATGGTTATGCGTGTAAGGCGCTAACAAGGAGGATCCATACCCGTATCGCATCTCGGGTATTGGTATTTGGAGAAAGAGGAGTCGAGGGTATTCGACTCATGAACTTGTGAGTTGCGAAAAGCGCTTGCGCTAAGGCCAAGTTGTGGTTGCATGGAGATATAAGGCTCGTGCCTGGTGTTAAGTTGTGCAGGGTGGGTGTTAGACTCCAATCTACTGATGTAAATTAGAATGCAAATGATTGTCAATCCAGTGTTTGTAAAACTTAGAGGTACATCCAAAATGTATGGATTTAGAAATAACTTTTATTCTTTAATGGGAATAAACCAAAACCTATTCTAAGAGCTGAATATGGAAGAAATGCTAAGCTTCTGTTCAGAAGTCCTATTCATAGATGTCATGACAGTAATCAACAAATGTTTTCCTAAGAGTATTAACAGTAAGCATTCAAAAAGATATCCAAACTAGTTCAAAGGCTTATCAATGCTAGAAAGACAAAACTCTTATTCAAGAGATGCATTCATTGTCTTTTTTCATTCATTAGCAATTATCACCAATTCTTGTTAAATCAAAAGTATTGAAAGCGCAAATAACTCAAAAATCATTTATGATCATCCTAATGCCGAAAGCAAACCACACATTGAATTCTTATTCAAGAAATCATTCACAACATGAGTAAGGATTTGAAACATTAAGCATATTATTTAACTATGAAATTCATTTAACTATAGCAAAGATATGAATAACACTCATCTACAGCAAGATCTGATCTTAAACATGTATCAAAGATTACTTAAAAAACAAAACATAAAGAAAGAGTGTACTAGTTTGGCAAAGGGGGCCCTCCAATGCTTCACTTGTACACTTGAGTCGTATCATCGAAGAAGGAGCTTCCAGCAGCATTCACATCATCATATCATAAACATTATCAAGAACAAAATGCAGAACTGATCTCAAGATTGCAAATTCCAAAGTTTCTTCATTCACATCCAAGGGTGTCATACTAGTCTATGCCTTAGAGTATTTATACA
>SNQJ01S0109868.1:0-13566 GCA_010110895.2 Picea sitchensis
AAGCTTTTGAAAACTTCAAGATCTACAAGGAAATGGTTGAAAATGAAATGGATTCAAAAATCAAATGCTTGAGATCTGATAATGGAGGAGAGTTCACCTCAAATGAATTTATGGACTACTACAACAATCATGGAATAAAAAGGAAATTCTTTGTTGCTAGGACACATCAATAGAATGGAGTTGTTGAAAGAAAGAACATGACAATACAGGAAATGGCTCGAACAATTATAATGGATTTAAAATTGACAAATATTTTTTTGACACGGGCAATGCATACAACAATTCACATTCAAAATAGAGTAATGCTTAGAAACAACACTAACAAAAATCCTTACGAACTATGGAAAGGAAGACAAGCAAATGTAAATCACTTCAGATGTTTTGGAAGCAAATGTTATATCAAAAGTGAAGATGGTGGAATGGGAAATTTTGACTCTCGCGTGGACAAAGGAGTACTTGTTGGTTACTCAAGTACAAGGAAAGAATACAAGTGTTAAAATCTAATTGAACAAAGTTGTGGAAAGCATCAACGTGACAATTGATGAAACAGGAAGACCAGAATCAAAGGAAAAAAAAAATGAATCAATGAAACAACCCTTAGAAGAAGAAACAAAATCTTAAAAAGAAGTAGAAAAGGAAGATGAAGAGAATCTGATAGAAGAATAAGAGAAATTTTAGCAAGTGCCTCCAAAGACACCCAGTAGACGAGTGCAGAAGAATCATCCTTCAAAATAGATTATCGGAAACAAAGATGCAAAGTTGAGACTAGAAGAAGAATCTGTTCACCAAAACAAACACACCTAGCACTCTCCTCTACAATTGAACCAAACTGTTTTGAAGAAGCCAACAAGGATGAATTTTGGAAAAAGGCCATGGATGAAGAATTGGATCAAATAGAGAAAAATGACACTTGGGAACTAGTTCCAAGACCAAAGAATAAGAATGTGATTGACACAAAGTGGGTCTTCAGGAATAAATTGAATGAAGATGGACAGGTTACAAGGAACAAAGCTAGATTGGTATGTAAAGGATATGCATAGGTTGAAGGAATCGACTTTGAAGAGACATTTGCCCCAGTTGCCATAATGGAAGCAATATGTTTGCTTTTAGCTTATGCATGCTCCAAAAATATTAAAATGTATCAAATGGATGTAAAATCATCTTTTCTGAATGGGGAACTTAAAGAAGAAGTCTACATTGAACAACTAGAAGTATTTCAGTTGTCATAGAATGCAGATTATGTGTGTAAACTAAAGAAGACCTTGTATGGTCTAAAACGGGCTTCTAGAGCATGGTACTCTAGACTGGATAAGTATCTGCAAAATGCAGGGTTCAAAAAAGGAAGTGCAGACATCAACCTCTACATCAAGGTAAGTCAAGATAATATTTTATTAATTGAAGTTTATGTTGATGATATTATTTTTGGTAGTGATGGTGATAGGTTAAGCCAGAAATTTGCAAAAGATATGCAGAATGAATTTGAAATTCCGTTACTTGGAAAACTATCCTTCTTTCTGGGACTTCAAATATGTCAATGAAACCAATGAATTTTTAATTCTCAAACCATGTATATCGGAGAAATGCTAAAGAGGTTTGGAATGGAATATTGCAAACTAGTTATCAGTCCTATTAGTGTCAGAAGTCACTCCTAGATTGCTTGCAAGAGCAGAGCCCAACGCCCATCAGTTTTATGTCACGATTTGTTTAATGGGGTGATCATATGGTGAAGGCTCAAGACAATATCGCTTTAACTCGGGAAACTGGGATTGATATGTAGACAGCAAGGGAGGTATTGATCCAACTTCTGTCAGTAAGTTGATTAAAGGGTGGTAGATGGAAGACCTGTAAGAAGGGTGAGAAATACTTCCTCGGGCAATAGACCTTCAGAAGCTTGAAGAAGAAAAAACCAAAAGCCAAGATCCTCTTGGTCCAGAGTTTCAAAGAACTGAGGGGTGACTTGACTGAATCCTTCAATTCCAAGTCGTTTCAGTGTTGAGAACATCACAATAACCGATTAGAAACAATGTGACTATTACAGTGATCCAACCTACATCATCCTATAACAGCCACAGCTCGACTGGATCCTCCAATTCCGAGTTGTTCTAACACAGTAAACAAAGAAATGGAAGGGAAGATGACATCCATAAAGTAAGAAATCTCAAATGCCTTTTACATTAACTAGAGCGACCAATGCTTCATCAAAACCTTACAATCGGGAGCTTTTCTCAACCATCGATCCTTACAAAATATAAAGATTGAGTCTATATACTCAGGAAAATTCACCTCACAGAGGCGTGCCCAGTCACCCAAGGCTTGGTGTCCCTTCGGTCAAACTCGTACCGATATCTTTCATTAAGTGCCACCTTAACTATGCATGGCTCCTGTAAGGAGGGTAGCTGAGCCATTAAGTGCTCGGCTAGCGTGTGCAGAGTTCTTTGTCGAGTTGAGGACTTCGGCATGGATCTTTTGAGAAAATCGATACACATGACCTCTGCGAGCAGGCGACTCGCCAGACCCTCCATTCTCCTCACTTAATGAACGAAAGGAGGTTTCAACCACCCGCTCTTGCCTTCATTTACTTCAATAATAGAAATAGTATTGGGATCAGGTCCGATGGCACCTGGAGATCGCAATGATCCCCTCTGTAACTGAACTCGGTGCCTTTGGCCTTCTTTACGCAGCTCCTTCCTCTCCCCAAGTGACCATGGGTTGTGACCATGTGCTCATTTCCAATGCGCTTTCAGCGTTCATGAATGGGAAGGAGATATTCCTGCAATTTGAAATCGCGATGAGCGAAATGCCGAGACGGCTCAATCTGGTGCCACACATCCCTCTGAGATCTGACAGTCTTGAACTCACCCGACGTTGTTGTGGGCCTGGGTCCAGGACTCTCTCGGCATCTCGTGCATCGGAACATAACAGAGCTGCTTTTTGCGCCTTGGAGTTGCGAGGGGCGAAATGCTGAGATGGCTCAGTTTGCTGCCAAGTGTTCCCTTTAGATGGACGACTGGAAATGCTTCGTGATGTCGCAGGCCCCAGTTTCGGTGCTTTCGGTGCTGTCAGGGTTCAGGGTTTTGCGATTTTCAAAGACATAAAACCTTCACCATATGAACTCCCAAATTCTGAAACGCCGACGTGGCTAGATCTTGCACCACGCGTCCTTAGGATGAATGGACGAGGGGGCATTCGATATTTAAAAGGGAGTTTCCCTCATTCACAAGCTCGCTTGAAGTGACTTAGTGCTAGGACCATGGGCTCAACTTCAAAGGCGCTTTCAGCATTTCACCAATCAGCAATCTCAACTACAACGAATGGGAGGCTCCTTGCTTACCGAAACTCCGATCCCCGATACACCGACTGGAAGCCACCTGTCCCAGTTGGATCAGACGACCTAGATTTGTCTTGAATTATTGGAGCTATCTCCTGCATTAACCCCGGGGCAACTTTGCAGCCCCGAAATCCCAACGACCATTGATCAGCTTTATAGGTGGATCTCGGCGGCCGTCAACAAAACTTAGCCCATTCGCTCATATTATAACTAAAAGGGGTTCCTCTGTGCTGTGCTTGGGCGCTTCCCAGGCAATCCTGCAGACCTGCGTACCTTTGAGCCCCGATACCAAAATTGTTGCTAACATTAGGCTCCATGGGGGATAGAGTTGTCCCTGTGATGCTCTAAGGACTCATTTTGCAGTTCCAGTGCCTTGTTGTTGGGCTATGGAGTCATTATTAAGCTGAAAAATAAAAATAAAAATGAACAAAGAAACAAAAGGACAATATTTACAAACAATGGAGCCATCTGAGACTCAAACAAAACATTTCTTCAGAAAATGCCCATTCACTAGGCTACTGAAAACTTCTTCCCCTTCCAAACCCTGCAACCGGTAAGTGTTGTTTGAGAAAGTCTCAAGGATTTTGAAAGGCCCGGTCCAAAGGGCTTCAAATTGGTTGTGTTTGCCCTTATCTTGCTTAGGAGCATCCCATTTCAGCACCAGGTCTCCTATCTGGAACCACTCCTTCTTGGATTTCTTATCGAAAACCTACTTGATATTTTGTTGATGGTCCTGAATTCTGTTCACTATCTTCTCCCTGGCCTGCTGGACCTCCACTAGCTGATGAATCCTTCTGATCATGTCATCAGGATCCTCCTGATGGTTCTGGAGGAATTTTTCTACAGGAATGGCTAAATGAGAAGGGAAAACTGTCTCTGCCCCATAGACTAATTGGAAAGGAGAGACATCGATAGATCTCTTTGTGGTCACTCGGTCGGCCCATAGAGCAAATTTTAATCTAGAATGCCATGCCTTCTTGTTGTCTTCCAATAGCCTTTTGATGATCCTTATCAGGCTTTTGTTGGAGGATTCTGCTAAACCGTTGCCCTGTGGATAATATGGGGTGGAGTGAATCAGTTTGATCCTGAACTGTTCACAGAAATTGGCTAATGGCTCAGACCCGAAAGCAGTTGCATTATCAGTGACAATCTTATTTGGGCAGCCCAACCTTGTGATGAGGTCCTCCAAGAATCCAATGATTACCTTGTTGGAAGCACTCCTGGTAGGGATAGCTTCAATCCACTTGGTAAAGAAATCTGTAGCAATCAGGATCCACTTTTGTTGCCCACTAGAAGCAGGGTGAATTTCTCCAATGAAATCTAGGCCCCACTGCTGGAAAGGTCCTGAAACCACCACCGGATTTAATGACAGAGACTTGAGCTGATGCTTTCTTGCAAATTTTTGACATTTGATGCAAGCTCAGACCTTTTTGCAGACGTCAGTGAACATGGTAGGCCAGTAGTATCCAAGCCTGAGGATTTTGTAGGCTATGGCTTTCCAGAAATGGTTCCCTCCGCACAGGCCGCTATGAAATTTAGCCACGACCATTTCGGCCTCTTGTGGACATATGCATTTTAAAATCACCCCCAGGGGGTCTTTCCAATATAACATTTGATTGATCAGGTAGTATCTGACTGCCTTGAGATTCAAAGCTCTTGCTTTGTTCCTTTGCAGGTCGTCTGGGGGCTGCAACTCTTGCAGAAAGTATATGACATCCTTATACCAAGGACATCGAGCTAATGGGGGCTCTCTTCGAGGGTCCATTTCAGACAGTCGACTTTGTGGAATTCCTGAGTGTTCATTTATGAAACTTATCCCCAGAGCTTGGCAGTTTTCTTCAGCCAACAACTTGGCTAAACCTTGACCTTTGATCAATTTGGTAGGCCTTATTTCTAGGTCAAATTCCAGGATTTTGGCTATCCATTAACTCCTCCTCCCGTCTATGTCAGGATGAATAAGAATATCTTTGACAGCAGCCGAGGGGACATAGGCAATGATTTTTTACTGCAGAACGTAGGTCCTAAAAGCTTTGAGAGATTTTACTAGAGCATAGACCTTCTTCTCCATAGTGTCATACCTGACCTCGGCATCCCTCAATGCTCGGCTGAAATAAGCAATAGGATGCTCTAGCCCAATGTCGTTTGTCTGTAATAGAACAGCCGCCACCGTGTCAGGGGAGGCAAAAGAGAAAATAAGGAAATCCTTCGAGTAGTTGGGACTGATAAGCACAGGAGCTTCAGTCAGGGCCTTCTTGATTTCTCAAAGGAATGTCGCGATTGAGGGGTCCACCTTACTTCATTTCCTTTCTTTAACATGGTTGTTATAAGCTTTACCTCCTCAGCAAAGTTAGGGACAAACCTCCTCAGAAAATTAATTTTACCGAGGAAAGATTGGATCTCCTTCTTGGACCTCGGGATCGATAAGGCTTGTATCGCCTCAACTCTGCTGGGGTCAATTATGACTCCTTCTGCTGATACTATGTGGCCTAGTAACTTTCCCTCATGCAAGGCGAATAGAGATTTCTTGGGGTTTAATGAGATGCCAAAATTTTTGCATTTCAGGAACACCTTCCTGAGATGACGACGGTGTTCTTTATCAAATTTTGAAAACACTGTGATTTCATCCAGATAAACGAACATAAATTTATCCTTTTCCCAAACAAAATCTATGTCCATGGCACACTGAAATGTTTCCCTTGCATTCATTAATCCAAATGACATCTTGGCATACATGAATGTGCCTCATGGAGTGGTGAATGTTGTATTTTCCCTGTCCTCAGGCAGAACAGAGACTTGATTGTAGCCAGAGAAACCATCGATCATGGACATCCTGGAAGCTCCTGTCACCCTCTGCAGTATATGTTCCATCTTTGTCAAGGGGTAGTTATCCTTTCGTGAGCTCTCCATTCTTTTTCCTTACTGGTACCAGGTTGGCCACCCACTTTGAGTATCTCAGTGGTACAATGATCTGAGCTTGAAGCAACTTCTTCACTTCCCTCTCCATGATAGGCAGCAACATAGGATTGATCTGTCTTAGATTCTGCCTAAATGGATTTTCCTCCTCTTTTAATGGGATTTTATGCTCGATGACAGAGGTTTCATAGGTCTTGAGTTCTTCATAGGTCCAGGAAAAAACATCAGCAAATTCCCTCAAAATTCCAATGTATTCAGACCTCTGCTCCTTTGTCAGTCTTCTTGACAATTTGACAAACTTGGGCTCACTCTCAGTCCCAATGTTGCACTGAATAGTACCAGTGTCATCCTCCGAGGTTTATCCTTTTATCGACACATCATTTCTATCAAAAATCATTTCCAAAGGAACCAGTCCTCTTGGGATATGATTACTGGGCAGCTGCATAATGTTACACTTTGCAATCTTATCCAGAAAACTACCCCCACCAAACTTTTCTTCAGAGACAGAGTCTTGGTCGATGTGCATTTCTGAAAATTCTTCGACAGTCTCCAATAAATTCTTGATCTCAAGATCATCCTCGAATACCTTCCAATGTTTAACGTTGTCAGGTATGGAGGGCCTGTATTTCACCTCCACATCATATCTAAATTTAGGCGGCAAGGGTACTTTGAAATTACTTGCTGATGTAGCCAAGGAATCTGCCATTATGTTCTTCTCTCTTGGGATGAAAGAAATGTTAAATGTTGAGAAGAAACTGTCAACTAGTTCCCACACCTCATTTTTGTAGCTTCTGAGTCAAGGATGCTTAGCTTGATAAAAGTTTCTGATCTGTTGGACCACCAACTCTGCATCACCGAACACTGCTACTTCCTGAATTCCCATTTCCCTCGCAGCTCTTAATCCCAAAACAAGAGCCTCATACTCTGCCACATTGTTGGTAGCTTCAAATTCTAATTTGTATGACAGAGATACAGTTTCCTAATAAGGTGACACAAAGACCACCCTAGCTCCAGCGCCTTCCCTGGAAGAGGCTCCATCAAAGAACATTTTCCAGACGGGGGTGATGGAGGGAGGAGATTTAGGGGAAATGGTGGCCTGATGTCTGAGTTTAAGAGGAGGTTCAGGAGCATGGGTGAGTTGAATCACACTGGAACCTAAATCAGTATCTAAGGTGAAAATGGGATGGTTGGTAGGGTTGGCCTCATCACTGATTATATAGGCTAATTGGGCTTCCCTATATAGTCTTCTATGCTCTCCTCCAAACACCGGGATAGTAGTGTATGTGAGGTCCATCTGCAAGGTTCCCCCCAGTATTTTTATCCAATACCTTTATAACAACATGCCGAACTTGGGGGGGACATCGGCCACTACAACATCCATGACCACACGTTTCATGGGCAGCTGAAACAAGGTCACAACTAAGTCTTTGATAACTCCCAGACACTGAACTTTCCTGAAGTCAAATGAATAGAGGTCATGATAGGCTCGAGTGACTTCTAGTCCTAATTCTTCCATGACAGTTTTAGGCATGAGGTTATGAGAAGCCCCCGAATCCATCAAGCAGTTATGCAGTACCTTGTCATGTATGTTCAGGGATGTGTAGAAAGGGGGGGATGAGTCATCTATATCTTGTACCATAGGGCCTAGAATGACTACAGGTTTTTCATTTTGCAAGTTGATGGAGTCCGTGGGAAGGCATGAGGATTCAGACTGTAATAGCTCAGAGAAGTGTTTTTTGAATTCTTCATGTTTAATTATCTCGGTCAGGGGCACATGGATTCTAATCTTTTGAATCTCATGCTCGAAATTAAAAGAAGATGAGAGCTTTGGGATTTCTCTTATTTCGGGAGCATGACTCTGGATAATNGGGAGAGAGGGGTTGGGTATTCTTACCTCTGTGGTTGTCTACTGCTTCATTAGAAGGCTTCTCTGTTCTAGTCGACCACTCAGGAACATCAGGCGCTACTGTCCTTTTCTTGGAACGCAGATCATACCTGCCTTGGCCGCCACTAGCCTTGTCTCCTTTGCTCAGTTCATTTAGTTGATTGTCCATGAGAGACTCCTCGTATGTTGATTGAGTGAGATGAGGAAAAGGAGGAGCGTATCCAAAGAAATGGATTTTAGGATAAAGCCTATCTGTTTCCCCTTCTTCCCCTTTGGCCACAAAATTATTTTGAAAAGGGGCCTGAATCTTCTGGTCTTCTTTGTCTCTTCCCCTTTGTCTTAGCATAGTCGGGGAAGCAATATTGTTGGGCCTTCTGAAACCTCATCCCTTTTCGTCGTTTTGGGGACCTTTTTATGCTTTCCTCCCTTCCACCCTCATTCTCTCCATCTCTGCAGACAGAGACTTCACCATCCTGGTCAATTCATCCACTTGAGGGTGGGGGACCGATGGGCCAGAAGTTGAGGCTTCCGACCTTCCCTTCCTCTTGTCTGAGTCGGTCTTTCTTCTCATTCTATCGGCTGCTAACACATTGGATTCCACCTCTATGTCCACGTCTTGCATTTGAGCTAAGGAGGTGGCTCTTATTTCTCTCAACAAAAGACAGAAATCGGGGCCAAACGCACTAGCATAAGAAATTTTGGCTGAGGCTTCTGAGGGTTTTATTTCGGCAGGGATTTTATTACACATCTTATTAAATCTTTTAGAGAATTCAGAGACAGACTCTCCTTCCATATTCTTCAGAGACCCGAACTCTGTCATGTAGTACATGAAATCTTTCCTATCGCCCCACTACCTCAGGAAAGCATTATCTAGGGCTTCGATCCCAGCAATAGATCCGGGGGCCAATCCTCTGAACCATTTCCTCACCTCGCCATCTAGGCTCTGGACAAAGACTCTCATCCAGACATCTTCATTTTCAATGTTGAGGTTGTCTGCATAACTGTAGAAAGCAGCCAGGTTCTCTTTGGCAGTTATGTCTCCTTCCCCAATGAACTTGGGCATGTATTTCAAGTAATCTCCAGCAGGGAGAGGATTCATAGGATGGGGAAGAACTAAGGGAGCATATCTGGCAGTGACTATGGTGTCCATTCTATTCAGAGGGGGATTAGCACCAGCAATAGGAATATTAGGTAGAGGAGAACTGGGAGGAGAAGGAGTTTGCGAAAGGGCTACTGGGAATGAGTTCCAAAGTGGAGTGGGAAACAAGAGGGGATTTAAGGAGAAGGCTAACAAGCTCAAGTCAACAAGTGCTTCTATTTGCATGGGAGTAGTAAATATAGGAGTGGGGAAATCTTCTATGGTCCCGAATCTACGCCAAGCTATAGCTTCAGGGGAGAGGGGAGTGACAAGGTCTTGTCCCTCCGGTCCCAGACCAGGAGAGGAAAACTCAACAGGGACACTCCCGAAATTCAGGAAACGGGAAACCTATGAAGGAGGCCTATTGAGAAACTGAGGAGGAGAAAATGGAGTTCCTACAGAAAGATATGGTGGACTACCTAGTTCGGCGATGGAAGCTCCTTCTGCAGAGTTCTTTCCTTTTCTGAGAACCACCTCCGGATCGGTTTCAGGTGTAGCTAGAGGCAGTTGTGGATGAGACTGCGTGTGTCTGCCTCTGAAAGCCACAATTAATAGATCAGGTTCATCCCTGTGGAGTCGTCACAATGGAGTCGCCAGGTGCACAGCAACAATCTTGATAATTCTGATATCTGATGCACCTTCAGAATCAGTTGATCATTGTCGTTCAATCCCGGGGAAAATATTCAACTTCGTCTCCGGCAACAACGCCAGAAATGTTAGCGTCAAAAGTCACTCCTGGATTGCTTGCAAGAGCATAGCCCAACACCCATCAGTTTTATGTCACGATTTGTTTAATGGGGTGATCAAATGGTGAAGGCTCAAGACAATATATCTTTAACTTGGGAAACTGGGCCTGATATGTAGACAACAAGGGAGGTCTTGATCCAATTTCTGTCAGTAAGTTGATTAAAGGGTGGTAGATGGAAGACTTGTAAGAAGGGTGAGAAAGACTGCCTTGGGAAATAGACCTTCGGAAGCTTGAAGAAGAAAAACTCAGAAGCCAAGATCCTCTTGGTCCAGAGTTTCAAAGAGTTGAGGGGTGACTTGACTGAATCCTTCAATTCCAAGTCATTTCAGCACTGAGAACATCACAAGAACCAGTTAGAAACAATGTGACTATTACAGTGATTTGACCTACATCATCCTATAACAGCCACAGCTCGATTGGATCCTCCAATTCCGAGTTGTTCTAACACAGTAAACAAAGAAATGGAAGGGATGCTGACATCCATAAAGTAAGAAATCTCAAATGCTTTTTACATTAACCAGAGCGACTAGTGCTTCATCAAAACCTTACAATCGGGAGATTTTCTCAACCATCGATCCTTACAAAATACAAAGACTGAGTCTATATACTCAGGAAAATTCACCTCACAGAGGCACGCCCAGTCACCCAAGGCTTGGTGTCCCTTCGGTCAAACTCGTACCGATATCTTTCTTTAAGTGCCACCTTAACTACGCATGGCTCCTGTAAGGAGGGTAGCTGAGCCATTAAGTGCTCGGCTAGCGTGTGCAGACTTCTCTGTCGAGTTGAGGACTTCGGCATGGCTCTTTTGAGAAAATCGATACACAGGACCTCTGCGAGCAGGCAGCTCGCCAGACCCTCCATTTTCCTCACTCAATGAACGAAAGGAGGTTTCAACCACCCGCTCTTGCCTTCATTTACTTCAATGCTAGAAACAGTATTGGGATCAGGTCCGATGGTTCCTGGAGATTGCGATGATCCCCTCTGTAACTGAACTCGGAGCCTTTGGCCTTCTTTACGCAGCTCCTTCCTCTCCCCAAGTGACCATGGGTTGTGACCATGTTCTTATTTCCAATGTGCTTTCGACGTTCGTGAATGGGAAGGAGCTATTCCTACAATTTGAAATCGCGATGAGCGAAACGTCGAGACGGCTCAATCTGGTGCCACGCGTCCCTCTAAGATCTGACGGTCTTGAACTCACCCGACGCTATTGTGGGCCCGGGTCCGAGACTCTCCCGACATCTCGTGCATCGGAACATAACGGAGCTGTTTTTTGCGCCTTGGAGTCGCGATGGGAGAAACGTCGAGATGGCTCAGTTTGTTGCCAGGTGTTCCCTTTAGATGGATGACTGAAAATGTTTCATGATTTCGCGGGCCCCAGTTTCGGTGTTGTCGGGATTCAGGGTTTTGCGATGTTCAAAGACATAAAACCTTCACCATACGAACTCCCAAATGCTGAAACGCCGACGTGGCTAGATCTTGTGCCAAGTGTACTTAGGATGAATGGACGAGGTTGCATTCAATATTTAAAAGGGAGCCGCCCTTGTTCACAGGCTCCCTTGAAGTGACTTAGTGCTAGGACCATGGGCTCGGCTTCAAAGGCACTTTCAACATTTCATCGATCGACGATCTCAACTGCAACGAATGGGAGGCTCCTTGTGTACCGAAACTCCGATCCCTGATACACCAACTGGAATGCACCTATCCCAGTTGGATCGGACGACCCATATTTGTCTTGAATTATTGGAGCTATCTCCTACATTAACCCCGGGGCAACTTGGCAGCCCCGAAATCGCGACGACCATTGATCAGCTTTATAGGTGGATCTCAGCAACCGTCAACAAAACTTCGCCCATTCGCTCGTATTGTAACTAAAAGGGGTTCCTCCGTGTGCGCTTGGGCACTTCCCAGGCAATCCTACAGACCTGCGTACCTTTGAGCCCCGATACCAAAATTGTTGCTAACAAGTCCCATGCAAACCGGTTGCAAGTTGAGAAAAGATGATGATTCAAAGTCTACATAATAGAGACAATAGAGGTCAATGATTGGCCACCTACTTTATGTGACAGCATCCAGACCATATGTAATGCAGGTAGTCGGACAAGTGGCATGATTTCAAGAAGCACCAAAGGAATCACATTTATTAGAAATAAAGAGGATTTTCAGATATCTCAAAGGAATAGAATAGTTTGGATTATGGTATCCAAAAGGAAAGGATATATCACTTATTGCCTACACAGATGCAGATTGGGCAGGTTGTATTGATGACCGATGAAGCACCAGTGGAGAATCATTCTACTTGGGTGAGTGTTTAGTATCATGGATAAGAAAGAAACAATCATCAATATCCTTATCTACAGTCGATGTAGAGTATATTACAGCAGCATCATGTTGTACACAGGTTCTTTGGATGATGCAAACTATGACAGATATACAGGTTGAGTATGATGAGCCCATTCCAATCTATTGTGATAATACAAGAGCCATTAGTATCTCAAAGAACCTGGTGATGCACTCCAAGATGAAGAACATTCCAATCAAGTATCACTTTCTACAGGAGCAAGTTGCAGAAAAGAAAATCAAAGTTGAGTATGTGGGCACAAAAGAACAAGTGGAAGACATCTTTACAAAACCACTTCCATGGGAAGCCTTTGAATATCTTCGCCAGAGACTTGGAGTTATTTCTACTCCAAAATAAATGATTTTTGAATGCTTATCTTATATGTATTAGATGTACACGAGGAAGCACCATAATAGGACAGTTCAATCAGGGGGAGCAACCCCGTATGGAAAGATACCTTTGCCATTGATGACAAAGGGGGGGGGAGATTTATCAGATGAAGAGGATAGAGGCATGGTTCCAGGGGTAGCATGAGATAGATGCATGGTTCCAGGAGGAGAATGAGTGATATTATTTCAGTATTGCATCATAGTGTTTCTATCAATGCCAAAGGGGAAGATTGTTGATTAAGGTTGGTTGTCAATGATGTCAACCCTTGAATAAATCTCAGTAGCACAAAGGTTTGGTTAATGGACCCAAGTATGTTTGATGTAAATATGAATCATTATTGTCTTGTCATGGTTGATAATAACTAGAAATGGATGAAATCCAAAGTGGTCCCCTTATGGTGAAAGCCCTCACGGGAAGACGCTTTGTGGATTGAGTTATCTTAGAAGTATGGTTAGAGAACCCATGCTTATTTGTGGAATAATGAGATGAAATTCAGTGAATTTTTCAATGAAACTATCCTACATGGATATTTCGTTTCATGCCATTTCTGGTGGTATGTGGAACGTCACATAAATCCTCACGGTTAGAGTGTTATGGCCATGAGAAGTTGGAGAACCCAGGTTTGGGTAATGGACCCAAGATAATGGTATGTGTTTTAATATATTTGTAGGTAATACTATTCTATATGTTTGGTACATGTCATTCCATTTCTAGTGGTATGTGGAACGTCACATAACTCCTCACGGTTTGAGATTTGTGGCCTTACGAAGTTGGAGGACCCTCTTATGTCATCTAGAAGCCCCAAAAGGTCAAAGTAGTCGAAGTG
>SNQJ01S0109868.1:13616-29120 GCA_010110895.2 Picea sitchensis
GAGTGTACTATAATTCAAAGTGAATACAAAATAAATTATTTAAATAATAAATTTAATGGAGAAATTAGAAGTGGGTTAACCCTAAAATAAGGAAAGTGGGCAAAGTGACATAGAAGATGCTTTTAAGGAAGCTACTTGGAGAGTATAAATAAGAGGCAAGACTCTCTCATTTTAGACACAATTGAGAATATTGAATACCTATAGGTGTATGAGGTAACCAAAGTATATCTAAGCCGAATTTCTGAGAGAAGGTTAAGAAAAGAAGGCTAAAATTCAAGGAAGGATAAAAAAATTTGATGATGCTTTCTAAGGTATGGTATTTACAGGTCATCTCACCATTTTTCGCAATAACGTTTTTTCTAGAATGACTCAGACCATGAAATTGCTATGAAATTGAGTTAACATATCCAAGTATCTATGGTAAAAAAATTTAGCTTGTCGGTCGTTGTATTTTTGGAGTTACACTCTGTGGAAAATAGGGTTTTTGGCTAGTCTTGAAACTAGTCTAAAACATGTGTTTCGGGTAAAAATGCCATAACTTCTTCATAACAGATCCAAATTCAATAAGAATTTTTTTTTTGGTTACAGTATAATATTTAGTATTCTTTGTAATAGTTTCATATCTATTCAACAAATATTATGTGTGGGGCACGCTCTACAAGGTCACTCTCTAGAATAAGCCAGAATTCAACAAGGTATGCCATTTTTTCTATAACTCCTTTTCTAAGAGGTTCCAAGTTGTGAAACCTATAGGAATTGCATAAAACACACTAAATAATATTCTGTATCAGTTTCATATCTTTATTCATTATATGTACAAAGTTATTATTATTTCAAGTTAGGGTTGTTGACTAATACAAAACTAGTCATGTGAGACTAAGGAAAAGTTTGGTGCTAGTCTCTTGTTGTTTAAAGTTAAGGAAGGTTTGCAGGTATGTGATCATATACACCAGGTATATTACATAGTTACAAATCATATTTGAATGATGAAATTGATGAGGCCTTTTGGTTGAGGTACAAGTTGGGTACATGGTTGAGACCAGTGGTTGATGAGTTGGCACATACATGAGGTGTACAATTGATGATGTTGGTACATATTGATGACTCATAGTTTATGAGTAGTTGCAACATTATTGGTACATACTTGGTACATGGTTTATTCATTTTTTTATGGTATAGTTTGATTACAGGTTGAGTTACAATCTTATGCATGGTTCAGGTTTATTGGTACAAGTTTACAACGGTATATATCACATTGATAGTGTGACAGTGGTTCCATCATTCTACTTCTACTTCAGGGTGGTTGGATGGGGCAAGGACAGGTGGTTTTAGACGCCTTTTGGTTGTATCCAAAGAACATAGGGGGTTGTAGCCTCCTTCTGGTTGTAGCCAGAGAATTGGGAAGTTGGAGCTTCCCTCAAGTTGTAGCCTGAGAAACTAGGGGGTTGGAGCCTCCTTCCAGTTGTAGCTAGAAAACAAAGGAAGTTGGTGCTTCCAATGAATATAATTCTTCAAGATATATAAGAAAAATCATTCAGTGGTTTTCTCCTGATTTGGGTTTCCAGGTAAAACACTGGTGTATTGTGTATGTGTGTGATTGTTCATTTCTTATTTCTCATTATTGTATAATAATTCTACATTGATATAACACTTGGATTATTTGGAGAAAAAGGATTATAATTACACTATTACTGATTCACCCCCCTCTCATTAATCCAACAATAACTACAATTTAATTTCTATGACACTTTTCAACTTCGTGAGGAAGATATGTTGATTAGTGGGGATATAAAACACATTCAATGTTTCCAACTAATGGGACTACCATAATGTTTGACCATAGATTCTGTAGAGGATGATGTCACAAAAGAATTCCATTCTCTGTGGTTTGAATAAATAGAGGTGAACCATGTAGTGACATAAGCCAAGAATACCAACTATCTAGTTCACTATCATGGGATATTGAAGACAAATAATCAATTTTAGTATGGAGGATGTGTCTGAGTTGGCTATTATTGGTGACTATTTGTATGAAAACATCATTGCAGACATTGTATATTTTGTTTGAGAGTACACTCACCTATTCCCATGTAGCATCTTTGAGATGAAAAGAGTGAGAGGAGAACATTGGGAGATGAATATAGAATTGAATCCTAACCCCTGATCTACCAAGAAGTGACTATATATGATGCATTCACATTATAAGGAATATGCTAAACAATAGATATGTGATATGCTAACTATTTGTTAGATATTTTCAGTGGAACAATAAGATTCCATTAGTCTAATAGTCATATAGGGTGTGAAAAAAGTGGAATAATTTTTTCTATGGAATTTTTTAGATTGAGTCATGCCTACATACATGATCCCTTTCATACAAGTTTTAGTCACGAGATTACCAAGAAAGTGGTAAGGAATGAACCTTACACCTTCATAGTAGGATTATTTGGCTATCATAGAATCTGTATCATCAAGGAGGATAAGATGAACACCATTTTTTCTATGGAATGGTGATTGTATGCATTCAATATCATGCCCTTTGGCCCAAGTAATGCGCCAATTATGTTCTCTAGAATCATTTTTGTTATGTTCAATGAGCATATCCATAATTTCCTTGAGCTATATTTTAAATTATTGGCAATGTATATCTAGCTAAAGGTCACATGGCTAAACTAATGTTGGTGATGGAAAGACATTGATTGATCTAGTTGTACCTAAATATTAAGAATTTCATTTTCTACACCCCATTCAACATCCTCTTTGATCATATTATCTACAAGGAAGAATGTTTAGTCAAACTAATGAAAATCATAGTAATTTTAGAATATGTATGCACTAGAGAATATCCCTGTGTTATGGTCATGCAGGGTATTACCATATATTTATCATGGGGAATGCTCAACCAATAATGTAGAAGGAGGAACTACTATGAAAAGGTGTCCCATTTGTATGGATTGTAGAATGTGAAAAGGGTTTTTCCAAGTTAAAATGGTGGATGGTTATGGCTCCAATTCTTGTTTTTCCTAATTGGTCAAAACTTTTCCATGTCCATGTGGATTCCACTACCATTGCATTGGGAACATGTTGGCATAGCTAGGGGAACACATGCTACACCACCCAAGGTAATTTTCTAGAAAAAATTTGTAATTACACAACCATGAAATGAAAAGGCCTGGTGATGGTGTATATGCTACAAAATTTCAAGTATTATCTTCTGGACTATTCCTTCAAGTTGTCCATTGAAAATTTAGTGGTCAAGTATTTGGTTAACAATACAATGTTGGAAGGTTAATTCTATCGATGTTTGCTACTATTTTAGGAGATGGATTTTGAAGTGGTGGTTAAACTAGGTAAATAAAATGTGGGACCTAATCATCTCTCGAAAATCCACAATTGGAACAATGTTGGGATAGTTCATAAAGTATTGAATGTAGATATATTTTGCATGGAAGTAGTTCTTGAATTCTTCACTAATATTTCCAAATTCAAATATAAATCTACATGCACTAGAAGAATATGGTGATAGTAAAGATTGATAGCTCATAATTAAGGATACAAATTATTAGTTAATCATATGGTACTTGCACACATTAGAAATGGATGGGACTCTTGACTATTATGTGTTGGATCATGAATGATAGGTGGTGCTCTAGGAATCCCATGATGGACATAGAAACATACATTATAGTGAGAAGACACAACTATCACAACATACATTACAATGAGACATGTTGTATGTAGGTATCATTCAAATAGGATAGAGTGCACTCTCCATTCCATTATTCATATTATTATCTTCATTCACTCCTATCAGTGCATACTCTCCCTTTATCTTCTATCAATTGTTTACTTAGGGTTCATATATGTGTGTGTGTGTGTGTGGTTAATATTTTGTACTAAAAATATGTTATAGTTGTATTGGTCAATGCAAGAATAAGAAAGAAGGTTTTTTCCACAGTCTATGATTCATACTTTGCTAAAAAAATTGATGCTTGTCTACCAAAAATGCAATTCTATCCTTTCATGAGGATTGTGAACTTTTACTAGTATAAAGACTACTTAAAAAACATGTCAAAACCCTTACCTTATCATTGTCCTTTCGCCAGATCTATTAGCCCATACAACTTGATAAGATTTGTCCACTAGATGCATTTCCATCACCAAGACATGCATGAATCATAAAAGACAAATTCTTTATATGAGTAAATAATATATAAGCAAATAAACATGCATTTAGTTATGTAAAATACTCTAGAAAAAACTTAAGTGGTCACATACCTTAATGATCTTATTTTTGTTTTGATAATAGGTTATTCTCTACTAAACAGGGCCAACCACATGAAGGTGGAAGCTCATATGGCCTCTCCCCCCACCCCCACATCGCTCTCAATTCCCCATACCCAACAAATAATTTTGTTTATATAGAAAACATATAGACATTCATGCATAACTAGGATAGTCATCAAAACATATGAACATATAAATATTGAAGCATATGAACATATAAACATTGATAAACATCCAAATACAAGTCATGAATTTATACATCTAATTTTTCTTTGATTTATGTTTTTTTACATTCATAAAATTGACAATTCGAGTATCATAATCATCCAAGGACATTGTATTTCGTGTTCCCTGTGCTTCTATTGTTTGTGTTTCCATGCACCCATGTACCATACTTTTGGTATGTCACTGAGAAGGGCATTGAGGCATCTGTGCAAGGTTGTGAACTACAACAATGAAAATGATCATATCGATATGTTCAAATATAATTGCAATAACTAATTCATTACTTTGATTAACATTACACTATTTCTCTTTACCTGTTTGTGTAGCTGTGAAAATTGGTACGTAAATGTTTTTTCCACTTGGTTCCTCTCGTAGTTCACCCTCCTAAGCTACATGCTATTCAATTTTGAGAAGATAATATATAAGTATAGTTCAAGAAATAAATATCTACAATCACAGTAAGTATTTATAATTTTGAAGCATACTGTAGAAATTTCATTACAAATTATGTATTGCCTGGATTCTCTTGGTGTAACAATTATATGCCACTGTTAAATACATAATCACTTCTACAAATATTCTTGCGGAATTTAAAACACGATCACAAATTGCAATATCAAGAAGAAAGATCAATCACACATAACACAGATGTTTTACCGGGAAATCCTAAAGCTAAAAACCCCACTATCATATATTATGTATATATCATGGATCATGAAACAATCTCATACAAAAATCTAATCCAAGGGCTCTCAGTATAATATACAATCATCTCACACTGTCATATAAAAATTGACAAATTCATGTGCCAATTTATTGCTTCCAGACAGCCTGCATCCTCTGTGCAATCCCTGCTAATGAAAATCCTTGCAATTAATGAATTCCTCTTGCCTAGGTTGCACATTCGTCATGGGAACATCCAATGTGTGTGTGGTTGCATGAATGCACCCACTAAAGTCACAACTGATAGTCAAATTATCCCTTTCACCTGTTATCTCAGCTGGGTCTCCACTAGATCTGACATGCATGTAGTTAACAGTGGTAAATATTCAGTTGCATGTGAGACCACTGATTGTGAATTAATTAATAATTAATCCACTGATCTCTCACTAGTGTAAGTTCAGTTACAATTAGTACAACTGAGCTTAACTCACTTAACTAAGTTAAACTACTTTACAACTCACATAACTACACATATAACTCTGTTACAACTTTTAATCACTTAGTTACAACTAGTTCGAATTGCACGTACCACCAGTCAACCTTTGAACTCGAATTTCCTATAGCTAACTGATTTTCCACTTTAGTTAACTATTTCAAGTGATTATGAGATAATAGATTAATATTTATTTTCCAAATAATTTAAGGGAAAAGTAAATTAGACACACATTTCTTGTTGACTTTTCAACAGTCCCTCTCAACAAGAAATGGATTATCCTTCACCCCGATCCTGTCTCTATGGTATTTGAATTTGCTCCTGGTGAGCTCCTTCGTCAGAATATCTGCATCATGATCTTTCGTAGGAATGTACTGAAGCAACACGATATTCTGTTGCACACAATATCTGATATGATGATACCGGATATCTATATGCTTAGATCTATCATGAAACAAAGGATTAATCGAGAGTTTAATGAAACTCTGATTATCAGAATGAATCATTGTCGGATCTAAATGAGAACCAAAAAAACCAACCAATATCTTTCTCATATATATAGCCTCACATGCATCTTGACTCGTTTCCATGTATTATGCTTCCACTGAACTGAGTGCCACGGATATTTGTTTCCTGTTGTACCAAGAAACAGTTGTAGATCCGATACTAAAGATCCCCCCTGATGTGCTCTTTATGTCCATTGGGCTGCCCACCCAATCTGCATCTGTGAAGCCATGCAGCTTCACCTCATTCATCTGTTTGTACCATAATCCATACTCAAATGTGCCCCTCAGGTATCTCAGGACATTCTTACCACCTTCCAAAAGATCTTGGTAGGCTTAACCATCGCTTGACTCAACTAGTTAACCGCATAGCAAATGTCTGGTCTCGTGTTCACTAAATACATTAGCGAACCCACTAATTTTTGATAGACAGTAGCATCTACTACCTCTCCAGAAGTAACATCCGCCTTCACATGCAAGTCTACCTCCCTCTCAAGCGACAACCGTATGCCTTTCCCCTCATCGAATTTTATATCTTGTCGCATAATAGTCATCTTACTATTAGGAAAATACACACGATAATTATGGGTTGTTTCTGTGTACCCCACAAATATCCCAACTTCAGCAATTGGCTCCAGCTTCTTCTTGGCATTCTTGGTCACATGCACATAAACAAATGAGCCAAAAATCTTAAAATGAGAAACATCAGGTTTCTTACCAGTGAAAGCTTCTTCAGGTGTACTCATGCCAAGTACTCTACGAGGACAACGGTTTTTCACATAAACCATAGTGTTGCATGTGTCCGCCCACAAATGCATTGGTAGGCCATGATCATGAAACATCACTCGTGCTGCACCCATGATCGTTCTGTTCTTCCTCTTCGTGACCCCTTTTTTTGTGGGTTACGAGGCGCTATGAGTTCTCTTTGAATTCCTTCTTTGTTGCAAAAGTATTTGAATTCGTTAGAGATGTATTCACCACCATTATCACTCCTCATATCCTTCACTTGCTTCCTTGACTCTTTCTCCACCAATGCTTTAAACTCACAGAACTTTGAGAATGTTTAATCCTTCTTCTGCATGAAGAAGATCCATCATTTACAAGAAAATTCGTCAACAAAAATAACATAATACTTATGTTTTTCTATTGAAGCAACCAAGTATGGTCCACACACGTCTATGTGACCTCTCTCTAGGATCACCAAAGCACGGTTCTCCTTTTCATGAAAGGTGGAATTTACATACGTCCCCATGGTGCAACCCTTGCACTGACCTAACTGAGCAAGGTTTCCCATTGGAATTCCAGTAGATATTTGTTGCATGATTTTCAAGGCTCCATGATGAAGATGGCCCAATCATCTGTTCCATAATTCGCCTTCATCCCGGATCACAACTTTTCCTGCCTTTCCCATCATGGCAGCACAACCATCTACCTCCATCTTGTAGATATTCTTAACTCAAATCCCTATATTCTTGACTTGACCTGTTTCTTTATGTCGCAGGAAATATTTTCCATCACTGAAAACAACGTTGTAGCCTTTGTCCTCCAACATTGTGACTGAGACCAAATTTTTCTTTAGACCTGGAACATGCATAACATTTTTCAATTGAAATAGTTTACCTGACTCTCTCTGAAAGGTAATGGTACCAATTCCAGTCGCATTGTATCGTCCATCATCACCCATCTCTATATTCATTGTGAGATCTCTCTCCTCCAAGTCACTGAAAAGCTCCTTATCTCCCGTCATGTGGAAGGAAGAGCCACTATCCAAATACCACACTGATCCCAATGCACTTGACCCCATGCATGCAATCAAGGAGAAGTCAAGTTCAAATTGCAAGGCAAGGGCCTCACCAACTGTAGCTCCAACAACCTTCTTGTTATTCCTCTTCTACGGACAATTAGTAGCGAGATGCCCATGTTCGTGACAGTAAAAACACTTCACTTTGGACAAATCCAACTTCTTAACTTTAGACTCGAATTTTGAATGGAATTTATTCCCCTTCCCTTTCCTTACCTTGGAAGCCAAAGAAAAATCCTCTTCATCATCATGCTTTGATGAATATCCATCTCTAGTGTTCCGCCTGAACTCCTCCTGCACTAGATCCGACCATAGTCGTTCCCAATCTGGAAATGTTTCCCTTCCATTGACAAAGTCTTGATAACTATGCCAATTCTTGGGAAGTTCTACGAGATCCAAGCTCACCAAATCATCATCAATGACTGCTATTCCCACACTCCCCAGCTTATCCCAACATTGGACAAACTTCATGAGATATTTTGGAATGGAGTCACCCTTCTCCATATTGATCTTCCTCAGTTTATCTTTTAGCGCCAATTTCCTATGGTCGGTGCTATTTTGGAATAGATCCGTAAAAGTCTTCCACATTTCATATGGTGTGGCTTTCCCATGGAGGTTTGAGACAATGTGGTCTCATACACCTTCCAACAGAATCCTCCTCACCTTTGCCACTTTATTTTTCCATGCCTTAAGTAATGCAGCATCTGTCAAAGCAGGCTTAGGAACATCTTTTTCAATGAATTCCTTCAAGTCGTTGTCTTCGAGTACTACCTCCATCCTGTCCTTCCAAGCAATGTAGTTTGAGCTTCCCTCGAGTGCATACTCTAACCTCAATCTATTGAAATCCATTTCAATCTTGAATCAGCTGTAGCACCAAGAAAGTCTTTCTGCAAATTTGAATTATATCCAATCACAAACTCAGCTTTTGCAATCTTTTGTGCTCTGATACCATGTAGAAATTTCAATAAAAATTATATATTTTCTGGATTCTCCTTATCTAACAATTATATGCCATTTTTAAATACAAAATTGCTTCTACAAATATTCTTGCAGAATTTAAAACACGATCACAAATTGCAATATCAAGAAGAAAGATCAATCACACATAACATAGATGTTTTATCAGGAAAGAATAAAGCTAAAAACCCCACTATCATATATTATGTATATATCATGGATCATGAAACAATATCATACAAAACTCTAATCCAAGATCTCTCAGTACAATATACAATCATCTCACAGTGTCATACAAAAATTGACAAATTCATGTGCCAATTTAATGCTTCCAGATAGCCTGCCTCCTCTGCACAATCCCTGCTAATGAAAATCACTACAATGAATGAATTCATCTTGCCTAGGTTGTGAAATCCTCATGGGCATATCCAATGTGTGTGTTCTTGGATCAATGCACCCACTAAAGTCACAATTGATAGTAAAATTGTCCCTTTAACGTATTATCTCAACTAGGCCCCCACTAGATCTGACATGCATGTAGTTAACAGTGGTAAATCTTCAGTTGCAGGTGAGACCATTGATTTTGAATTATTTAATAATTAATTCACTGATATCTCACTAGTGTAACTTTAGTTACAACTAGTACAACTGAGCTTAACTCACTTAATTGAGTTAAACTACTTTACAACTCACATAACTACACATATAACTCTGTTACAACTTCGAATCACTCAGCTACAACTAATTCGAATTGCATGTCCCACCAGTCAACCTTTGAACTCGAATTTCCTATAGCTAATTGATTTTCCACTTCAGTTAACTATTTCAAGTGATTATGAGATAATAGATTAGTATTTATTGTCCAATTAATTTAAGGGAAAAATAAATTAGACAAACATTTCTTCTTGACTTTTCAACACTCCCTCTCAACAAGAAAGGGATTATCCTTCACCCTGATCCTGTAGTGTCCCCAAGGTCGAGCCCTTTGTAAGTCTGATGTATGAAATGAATTGTAAATATGTGTTATAGGCTAGTGATCCAAGTTTGTATAAGTCAATGAGCTTATGTGATTATTAGGCCAAAGAGAGAGCCTAAGGGTTGTAGGCCATGGACCTGATTTTGTACTTATATGTATGTAGCACATTAATAAAATATAAACACCACCACGTGTAGGCCGACACGATGAATGAGTGATGGGGGACTGAGCATCCATAGAGAGGGCAAGGGATTAGGGGTTGGAAGGTGGGAAAAGGGGATAAGTGTTAATCCTAGGGGGCTTAAGCCTTGGGAATAATATTTTATTATTATTCCAAAGAACATGTGCATTTTATGTTGTTTATCCTAAGTTCCTGTCAAGGGGAAAACATGCAAAGCAGATGCATGCTGATGGAACGCATGCAGTTCCAAGGGTGACAAGTGTCAACCTTGGTGCATGTGAATAAACGGCCAAGATGAGCCATGAGAGGGGTTCCTCCTCCATTCGACCCTCGATTGCCAGAAGGTGAACTAGTCTAACTCCTGCAAAGAAACCCTCGTGCATCCTTTGAACCAAAAAGGCGTGTATCTATGTTTTTTATGGGATAGCCGGTACATCCCCTGTCTGAAAAGTTTGAACTTGTGTTGACCCCTGCATAGATTTTTTGTCATGCGTCCCCGAAAACCAGAGCGTGAGTCTATTCTGTGTTGGCAGATTGAGAAATAAGAAGTGACCTGCCATTATTGAACCTGTAGGAAATCCCGTGTCTGTTTTCCCTATGGGTTGTTGTGACCACACAGTGTTGGACTATGTGTGGCTTGTTCGCCAGTTGTGCAACACTCTCTCTCCATGTGAGAGAGGTGATTGAGGTTGGAAGAACATGTGATTTGGCCTGTGATAGACTTTCTCCAAGTGAGAGAGTGCATAGAGGAAGGAGAGAACTCCTGGAAGGAACCCTATAGCTTCCACAGAGCTCAGAAACTTCCAGTCTGGTTTGTTGCTGTAACCCAAGGCAAGGGAGGTTAGCAGCCGAAGGACTATCTAGGTGATAGAGAAGGTGTATACTCTTGGGGTGGAACAAGCATGTGGGGAAGGAGAGTCTGTGGACAGTGAGCATGAGTGGTTCCTGGGAGAGAATCCCTTCCTTGTGACTGTGTGTTTTCCCTATAACCTTAGCCTAGCCTAGGATTCCTTGCCTTGGGATGGAGCTTAGTCCCAGCTCGGGGATGACCCACTGCTAAGCTAACGAGCAGTGTGGTCTAAGGCTAGGAGGTTCATGGATGTCTTGCACCTGGTTGGTGGAATTACCTCAGTTTCAAGATAAGTATCAGCTTATGTTAAATGTTATATTTTGCATGTCTGTGTTGCTTATATTTTATCATGAATTCTATTGTGCAGATGAATTATGGTTAATACCATTCTTAAAATTATGATAGAAATAATTTATATGACTTACTCTGAGTTTAAATGTGTTTTATTTGATTAAATGCATGTTGTTTTATAATCCAGAGTGGGTGTTATATTTTCGCGAAGTATGGTAAAAGAAAGGTTGATACAGCTTGGTATCAGAGTGAAGGTTTCGATGTTGAGCCTAGATGGGCCAATTGAGTGGTCTTTGGACAGAGGGTGTGAGGAGAAATTGTGTCTAGAGTACCAATTTCGGACCCTGGATTTCTCCAGAGTGTCAAGGAGTTACTTGACCATGCTTACAAGCTCAGGAGGTATAGCGGTGTTGTGAAACCATAGCGGGTGTGGTATATGACCAGAAGGAGAGAGGACTCCACACCAGTAGTGTTGGATACTTGGGATCTGTTTGAGAGGGAAGTAGAGAACTCTCGTGACCATCGGATTGGGAAAACATGCACAAGGTTTAAAAAAAAACCCTTTGGAGTTGCACAGGAGCATGGGAATCGTGATACATGAACTCCCGAAAACCCAAAAAACTGAGAAGATCTACGCTGTCGATCTAGGAGGAAGGATTGATCATTAGATATGGCACAATCGTGCTCGAGTTAGTCGTGAAAACCTTTCAAATTTCGCAAAGTCGAGAGATGGGAAGTGAGGAAGGTGAACACCTCTGAAACCCGAAACCCGAAATCCTGAAACGATCTACACCGTAGATCGTAGGAAGGGAGTTGACTGTCTGATTCAGTGGAGGAGTAAACTTTAATTTCAGGATTTCGAAAAATGAAAGTTCGAGATGTGTGGATGATGCTTGAAACCTCGAAACGCCGAGAGGATCTGTGCCATAAATCTGAGAAATATCTAACCATTGGATTTTACTTGGAATGGACGTGGACACATGGATGTGTACCACATGCCAGTGGGTTGAGAAGAAAAGTGAGAGTGGTGGGACCCGATGACGTCGTTAAAAGTGACGTGGACACTCCTGAACGTGCCACGTGCCACTGTGGTTGTGGGTGACAACTGTGCTATGTGGGCATGGAGGGTAAAGTAAATCAGAATTTTAGAAGTCGGGGGTTGGAAAGGAAAGCAAGTCCGAAAGCCACGTGGACCGAAACCCCAAAACCAGAAGTCCCGAAGTCCCGAAATCTCTGAAGACGGAAGAATCGTAGAGGATTTTAAGGATGACAGCTGTGTTGTGGGCCTGGAGAGTAAGGAAACTGAATTTTTGGAATTCAGAAATTGGAATGACAAAAGTTTGGGAGTCACTGCATCGTGAACTCTCGGGTACCGAAGATCAAAAAACCCAAAGTCCTGAAGTCCTGAAAAGTATAGAGTTGAGTAGAGCTCAAAAAATTCATGAAATTGAAACATTTTCATAAATTGGATTGTTCATGAATGATGAAGGAATTGTCAAGAAATGAAGGCTTGACAAATTCTAGTCGTCTGCACATAGTATTGCAGAAGGTTGACGAGTGTCAGAACTGTTTTGAATTTCCACAACATGCAAAGAAATGGAAGAGACACATAATTCTTCCAGTTTAGAAAACAAAGATCAGAAGAGATAGCATATAGCTTTTGTAAGTAGAGTGTGCATATCAAGCGCAAGGAGTGCTTATAGAGGGAACTTGTTTTAAGTTCGAAATATTCCAGGAGATGAGCGTAAAGGGTGCCAGGTGGGCACCAGAAATTCTTTCAGAAAACACAGAAGGGTCGAGTCCCTTTGAGATTGAGTCAGTGAAAAGATCAAAGAGAAACAGTGCAAGTCTACACACCGAGTGCATGTGTGCGGCAAGGTGAAGTTAAAATTTCATTAACCAAAGCTTGGGAAGGAAAACACCGTCAAATTATTTGAGATCCTTCAAGTTAGGAAGAAAGTCAATTCCAGAAGAATTAACGCCAAGGTATTTGGAAAGAAGTCATTGAGAATTTCAACGAATGGTTGGAATTCTCCGTGGAGAACTCGCAAAATCACGGGGACTGTAAGATATCCAGAAGATGGAAGGTGGTTAGTGGATGGAGAAACTCGCCGCCCTAGGATTCAGAGTAAATGTGGGTCATTGATCGTGGTTGGTTTTGAACCGTTGGATAATTTCATGAATTCGGGGATCGTGAACTTGGAGCGCAGGCCAAATTCTTCGTCACTCCAAGTCTCGAATCGCGAAAGAGATTAACAAGGGTAGAATCGGACGGTGGACCACTTCTAGGAAGAAGTGTCAAAAACCCATGAGCCGTTGGATCTAGCCAAATGTGAGGAGTATAATGCTAAGAGTCGTTCATCACTTGAAAACTCAGGGGAGGTATTGAACCGTCGATCTCAAGGAAGATCGAACCATTGATTTCTTTCATCGGGAAATTGGAAAATCCAAAGTTGGGAAAATAAAGGAATTTGTTCTCAAAAATCCCGAAACGCGAACTTTCGATTCGTGAGGAGAGATCTAGACCATTGATTCCTGGCGAGTGTCAGCCATTGATCTAATGCACTTGAATTCTATGAAGACGGAAGTTGAAAAGGGAAGAGAATTGTTTTCTAATTCGTGAACCACGAAGTCCGGATTCATGAAAAAGGATCCACGCCGGTGGATTACGAGGATCTTTGAGTTTTTATATCTAAATCAAGTGGATTTCAAAAAACTAGAGATTGGAAGAAAAGAGGGGAAACTATTTTTCCAAAACCCGAAACGTGAATTGTTGATTCGCGAGGAATTGATTTGGACCATCGAATCCGGAAAGTTGTGGAACTTGATCTGAGGAAAATGGGGTTTGGGAGTTCAGACCTCCGGAGAAAGGAGGAGAGATAATCCTCGAAGTTCACAAAGGGTAAAGTCCTGTAGCGTTCGAAAGTTGGGGCCCTAGGTCATAGCTAGAGGTCACGCTGGTGGAAGTTAAAGGAAGAGCTAGCATGCGCTAGACTCTTGTTTCTGATTTCTGGGATAGAGAGAGTCAAGGGTGACTCATATCGAAACACCCGGTACGTGAAATCCCAAAACACCTTCTGGATAGGCACGTGGTCATAGCCAGTGGCCATGTGGGAGAAACTTGTGCCACCACTAGTTCTCACAGGGGAGTTTTCGCGCAAGGCCTGTGGTTTTGTTTTGTGGGGGTTCTAGTAGGGACTCGAAGGGCTTCTCCAGCTCAGAGAGCTGAAGACCCATTGACTGGGAGGTCAGCAGACCCTGCTGAGGTGGGGAAACTGCATCGAAAGTGCTCAGGGTAGGAATAATCATGCACAATGATTACAGTGGAGAGCACAAGAAGAATCAGGAATCTTGGAAGAATTGAATGCTTGTGGGATCCATAAGAAAAAGTGTTAAAGGGAGAAAGAAGTTGTTGCAATTTGTAGCAGCAAGTATGTTTTGGCTCATTGGGACATCCAGAGGAAAGAATGCTTGCAAGTTGCAAGTGTTGTTGGTAATGTTGTTGCATAATGAAGGAAGCAACAAAGAGTTGAAGTGATGGTTATAAGATTGATAAAAGAAGTATGAAATCTTCTACTGCTATCAGATATCCAGGTAGTATAATTTTTAATGGCAGTCATGCAGGTATGAGTTTTTATCACTCTTTTTGCATAATTGTTGAAAGGAAATTATGGTAAGAATTTCCTCAGCCAGAGCTATGTTATTAAATCACATGATTATATTATTTGAATGCATACCATGGGATGTGGTAAAGGTTGTAGGCCTGTGTTAATTCAAATCTTTTTATCTTATGAATGCACGCATCGACATAGTAGAATGCCATGTTAATTTGGTTATGGGGTAATAACCAAAGAATTAAAAGATAAGAACTTGTTACAAGAATGAATGCCAGAAATCTAGTCATGTATGAGACCAAGACATGGTTGGATATGGAAAGGTATAGATATGGAAATATTATGAGCCACACCAGGTACTAGAAACTTCCTACTTTTAAATAAACTTGGGCTACAACCTTTTTGCTAACACTAATGAACACCGTAAAATTATATTCTTGGTGTAGTGTTTGAGTCAGAAAAGAAGGCATCCAATTAATTGGAAAGATAATGGGAAGTGTATGGAGAATGTGGCAACACATTGGCCAGAATTCCAACCCATGGATGGTGAGATACATGACTGAGATAGAGATCATTATGTAATTCAATGCAAGGTGCACTGAATAAGAATGCATTGAGAATCACACTCATGCATAATAAGTGATATAATTGCATACTAAGTGC
>SNQJ01S0109868.1:29130-43300 GCA_010110895.2 Picea sitchensis
GTGGGAAGAGGGGCTAAGTGTTAAGCCTAGGGGGCTTAAGCCTTGGGAATAATATTTTATTATTATTCCAAAGAACATGTGCATTTTATGTTGTTTATCCTAAGTTCCTGGCAAGGGGAAAACATGAAAAGCAAATGCATGCTGATGGAACACATGCAGTTCCAAGGGTGACAAGTGTCAACCTTGGTGTATGCGAATAAACGGCCAAGATGAGCCGTGAGAGGGGTTCCTCCTCCATTTGACCCTCGACTACCAGAAGGTGAACTGGTCTGACTCGTGCAGTTAAACCCTCATGCATCCTCTGAACCAAAAAGGCGTGTATCTGTGTTTGTTCTGGGATAGCTGGTACATCCCCCGTCTGAACAATTCGAACCTATGTTGACCCCTATGTGGATTGTTTATCATACATCCCCGACAACCAGAGCGTGAGTCTATCTTGTGTTGGCGGATTGAGAAATAAGAAGTGACCTGCCATTGTTGAACTTGTTGGAAAGCCCATGTATGTTTTCCCCGTGGGTTGTTGTGACCACGCAGTGTTGGACTGTGTGTGGCTTGTTGGCCAGTTGTGCAACACTCTCTCTCCAGGTGAGAGAGGTGATTGAGGTTGGAAGAACAGGTGGTTTGTCATGTGAGGGACTCTCTCCAGGTGAGAGAGTGTGCAGAGGAAGGAGAGAACTCCTGGAAGGAACCCTGTAGCTTTCACAGAGCTCGGAGACTTTTGGTCCGGTCTATTGTTGTAACCCAAGGCAAGGGAGGTTAGCAGCCGAAGGACTGTCTAGGTGATAGAGAAGGTGTATACTCCTGGTGTGGAACAGGCATGTGGGGAAGGAAAGTCTGTGGACAATGAGCATGAGTGGTTCCTGGGAGAGAATCCCTTCCTTGTGACTGTGTGTTTTCCCTATAAGCTCAGCCTAGCCTAGGATTCCTTGCCTTGGGATGGAGCTTAGTCCCAGCTTGGGGGTAACCCACTGTTGAGCTGACAAGAAATGTGGTCTAAGGCTGGGAGGTTCATGGAAGGCCTGCACCTGGTTGGTGGAATTACCTCAGTTTCAAGATAAGTATGAGCTTATGTTAAATGTTATATTTTGCATTCCTGTGATGCTTATATTTTATCATGTATTCTGTTGTGCAGATGAACTATGGTTAATGCCATTCTTAAAATTATGATAGAAATAATTTATATGACTTACTTTGAGTTTAAATGTGTTTCATTTGCTTAAATGCATGTTGTTTTATAATCCAGAGTGGGTGTTATATTTCCACGAAGTATGGTAAAAGAAAGATTGCTACAGATCCTGTCTCTATGGTATCCGAATTTACTTCTGGTGAGTGCCTTCATCAGAATGTCTGCATCCTAATATTTCGTAGGAATGTACTGAAGCAACATGATCTTCCACTGCACACAATCTCTGATATGATGACACCGGATATCTATATGCTTAGATCTATCATGAAACGTAGGATTAATCGAGAGTTTAATGCAACTCTGATTATCACAATGAATCATTGTCGAATGTAAATGAGAACCAAACAAACCAAACAATATCTTTCTCATCCAGATAGCCTCACATGCATCTTGACTCACTACAATGTATTCCGCTTCTACTGAACTAAGTGCCACGGATCTTGGTTTCCTTCTCTACCAATAAACAACAATAGATCTGATACTAAAGACCCCCCCTGATGTGCTCTTTCTGTCCATTGGGATTCTCTCCCAATCTGCATCCGTGAAGCCATGCAACTTCACCTCATCCATCTGTCTATACCATAATCCATACTCAGATGTGTCCCTCAGGTATCTGAGGACATGCTTACCTTCCTTCCAAAAGAGCTTGGTAGGCTTAACCATCGCTTGACTCAGTTGGTTAACCACATAGAAAATGTCTAGTCTCATGTTCACTAAATACATTAGTGAACCCACTAACTGTCGATAGAAAGTAGCTTCCTGATGGGTGTTGTATATGCACTAAAAACCCTCAATTAAATTGTCAACCCAGGGTAAGTAAACTTAGAGTTGTAGCAAAATATATGCCAAAGGTAGAAGGGTTGGTAGGAGTATAGTCTAACTAAGGAAGGTATCTATCTAAGGACAATCTACTCAAGCAAAGATATCTAATGAGAAAACCTTACTAAGCAATTTGAAACTATGTAAACTAAGTACTTTTGGGCCAAGGATCGATGGATAGTTCCTAAGAAAGCAAGTAAAACCCTATGTAAAGAAAACTAATTCAACAGTAAGCAATAAACAACTATTTAAGCATAGAAAAAAGCAAATAACCAAAGAAAATTGTTTTAACTTGCCAACCTACATTCAATGAGCAACTATCCTATGAAAGCAAGTAAATAAACAAGAAAGCAAAGACACCTAACTAACCTACTAGAGCAAGTAAACAAGTAATCAAGGACAACTACCTAACCTATTAAAGCAATAGACAAATAAGCAAAGACAATTAACTAACCTACTAAAGAAAATAGACAAGTAAGCAAAAACAACTAAATACTACAAGAAATCAAATTAAAACTTCTCATTGAACAATTATCTAGCCTAAGAGGCAAGTGGACTAAATGCTCAATGCAAAACTATTTCTAATGCATTAAAGGAAATCTAAGAGGCAAGTGGACTAAATGCTCAATGCAAAACTATTTCTAATGCATGAAAGGAAATCTAAGAGGCAAGTGGACTAAATGCTCAATGCAAAACTATTTCTAATGCATGAAAGTAAATCTATTTTATTGAAAGCAAGAGGAACTACCAACTAATGCTTAATCTATAATAAGCAAACTACTATCTAATCTATCAAAGCAAAGTCTATCTATCTTATAGCAGCAATAAAACTTTATTCTAATCTATGAAAGCAAGAAACTATATTTATGAAAGCAAGAAAACTATCTCTTCTAATCTACGAAAGCAAGAAACTATCTTTAATCTATGAAAACAAGAAAACTATCTTTTAACCTATGACAATTAAAATATAATGTTGGTGGTTGTGTGAATGTCTTCGGTGTCGGATGATATCTCAATGGCATTTGACAACAAAGGACAATTCAAGCGGTATAAGCTCAACACTAATCTCAATGGCAAAGTGAAAGGTATGGATTAAACAATCCAATGAGAGTTTAGCCATGACAAAAGCAGTGTTAGATACCTTGCATATTCATATATGAACCATCAACAACATAACGAGATCATCATTATACTTCTACACTACATAAGAAAAATTCATACCTAAACTCAACCATTAACTAAGAAATACAATTGCAATTTAATTCTAGAAAGAAAATTACATAAATTGAAAACTATGCTATATCTACTCTAACAATTCAAACTGCAATAAAGAAATGACTAAAAACATAAATTAAAGCATGACATTTAAAAAGTAAACTAACAACTACATTAATCAACAACTAAGTAAGCAAGATCTATATAAAAATGAAATAAGAAATCTATCATTAAAAATTGGAATTAACTCTATCCATCCATCAAATCCTTGTCAATTAAAACCCAAATTAAAACGCTATTCTATGCTATTCAAAACTTTGTTTTAAACTTGATTCTAAAATCATAAATAAAAACATAATCTAGTATTTAACTACACATGGGGTTATTCTAGGAGTCCGTAGATCCATTCCTAACTACGAGATTAATGCATGCTAACACAATTCATCATACTAACCTGCAAAAGAGAGTCAAAGCAAATTAAATTATAACAGCAAACTAATTAACAAAATAGAAATGCATGTACAGGAAACAAAGAGAACAATTAATCTATGAAATACATAAACAAACACAAAGACAGTTACCAGACTATTGGTGGGCCCCCCAACAAGTTGTGGTCACTCCCTAAAAGCACACCATGAGCTCAGCAAAAGGAATTCACCGTTAAAACGCAGAAACATAGCTTTATACAATTTTGGCAATTGAAAAATGCAAAAACAGAGCTAGAATCATTTTTGGCTCTAACACACAACTTCTTCTACTTCTTAACAATTATTTGACCACCACAGTGGTATTTATAATGTTTACAGACCAAGCGTTCGATCACAGGAGGTTTGAACCACTTCTAAAATTGGCAAATTTCATTAATGGTGCCCTAACTGCCGAAACAAAGCGAGCCAATAATCACCCACCATAACAACCCAAAATCGAGTTGTCAAGAGTTCAGTAGCTGGAGGAGATAAGCATGAGCAAAACCCATGTCTTTGATTCGCCCCCCACTAGCTGCCAATACCATAACTGCCAAATCGCCCTCCATTTTTGTGCAGGAAGAGGTGTTGGACGGAGTGTCGGATCAGGTACTGGAAGGAGTGCCGAATCAAGTGCCAAAAGCAGAAACGTAGTGCATTTTCACCCTGTAACATCAAAAAATGTGAATCAAATCCTTGGAAGTGTAAAAACATGATGAATTATACTCTATACAATCATTAAACATGAATCATGCGTACCTTATGTCAATCATACATTTTATCATAAAATTCTTCAAAAAGATCCTTCAAAAGATGAAAAACACATATGTACATGTGGAAAAAGAGTATAATAATTGTCATAAAAGTGATCATATCTTGGGCCCAACATTGGCCCCACACCTAAGATTTTGCAGGCCCCACTGCAAACAAAAATAAATTGCCCTTTATGACTAAACTTGTGAAGGAGGGAGTGGATTAACTTTAGAAGCTTCTCCCTCTTGCCCAGGGGATTTTGACTTAGTATTTGTGGTGTTTTAATTGCATCTAGAGATTATTATTGGTGGCAATAATATCATCAACCTAACGCTGTAGAAAATTCATCTTGGCTTGTAGGACAATGCTATTATGGCGTAAATGACAACTCAATGTTTCATGCTCTCTAAGTTTGAACTGGAGGGTTTGGAGTTTTTGGAGGTTGTTGATGACAAGTGAGGAAGCCTTGAGATGTATATTATACCCTTTATCCTTTAAACCATGCAAAAAAACAATTTCACCTCTGCAAAATTAGTTCCAAAAGTGACTTCCCATAAGCGCAACAATTCTAGCCTGGCGAACTTGTGAAAAACAGGTATCAAAGTGACACCTGTAACTACAATACAGTAAGATTTGTGTAAACACTGAGAGAGGTTTTTGTTTTTGAATATGTCCTTGACAAAAACCTCTCTTGGTTTTCAAAAATTCACTTTCAGTTGTTAGGAAAACACGCCAAGAAAACATGACTAAAACAGGAAAAACAAAGTGCTTTATTTCCTGAAAAACTAGGCCTCTAAGAAAATTGAATATATCCAAACCCATAATTTATATTTAGAAACTGAGAGAGGTTATTTTTTTTAATATCTCCTTGATAAAAAACTCTCTTGGTTTTCAAAAATTTACTTCCCGTTGTTAGGAAAACACAAAAAGAAAATATGACTAAAACAGGAAAAAAACAGAGTGTTTTATTTTTTGAAAGCATAGACCTCTAAGATGATATAATATATTCCAAACCATAAATTATATTCAAAACCTGAGAGAGGTTATTGTGTTTGGTATGTTATGAACAAAAACCTCCTCCACTTTTCAAAATTACTTTTCCATTTGTTCGGAATCCCAGATTGAAGTTGGTTACTCAAAACTTGCAGAAGCGCAACATGGTCTTTGATAGGGATTTTGGAGGCCTTTCTAGAGGATTTTTGGGCTGAAATTGGTATGGTTTGAAATATTAGGATGTCTTATACACAATGGAACCATCAAGAACTGCAAATTCCTTCTCCAAACCTCTTAAAAACTGACTTCGAGTCAAGTTGTCCAAATGTGAAGAAACCCTCCTATAGCGACTATATTTGGGGAGTTTATCTCAAATGATAACACCTGTGAATAAACTGAAGGACATTTTTGTTTCTTGGTCTATTATTGACAAAAACCTCTTTCACTTTTGTCAAATTCATCTTCCTTAATTCAGAAACCAATTTTGAAGTAGAACTTTGACCAAGACAATCATTTGAAAATTGATGACAAGGAATGATGGCATGACCATGATGAAAATTTATGACCTTGGATGAGTGGAGGGAGTAGTATTCACACCTAGACATACCAATGACAATTTTACAACCAAGATATGTCAAATTGTATTTGAGAATTTTATCTTGAAAATATAACAATCTGACCTAATAATCCTATCAATCACATGAAAGAGTAAATTTGATAACTGGTGACTGAAAAAACTGACAAATACTAACAAAAGGCTTGGTTTGTACTGGTAGGCATGGTGAACAGGATAATTTTTATTTCCTGTCATTGATCTGTAACAATTCAAAAAATTGTTCCTCTTTTCATAATATTGTAATACAGATGGCAATAAGTATTTAGCAATTGTAATCGCTCTGTATTTTTCACAAAGAGTAGTTAAGTATAAGCAGTTTTCTATAGCATAAACATAAAAATGTACAGGAGCTTATAACACACACAATGATGTTAGCAGTATATAATTTAGCATACCAATACAAAAAACTGTTGATATAATATCCCAAGACTTTGTAAAAACACAGTATGACAAAATTTGACCGAAATCCTACTTCCTCTTCTCATGGGTTTGCTATACAAATGGCCAATGTTTAGCATTTTTAGCTCAGAAGACTCCCCCCAGACCTAAGATATCGTACGTCCTCGTTCCATGAATTATCAATAGGCTTCTTCGTCTTTACTATTTTTAGAAGGGGGTTAGCAATAGGCTTCTTGGACTTTTGGTCCAGTAAAGGAATAGCTTGAGCATGAGGGTTTGGGTGGAGTAACAGTCCCTAGATCAAGAGTCTTGTTGCTAGTCTTGATTGTAAGATGAGGGTTTGCAAATTGGTAAATGAATTCATCCCATGTTTTCTCATGTTTTTCCAACTTGGCTAAGACAAGTATTTTGGTAAGGCCGTGGTGAAATAGGTTGTTATGGGGATTGGTTACATCCCTCCTCACTTGGGAAGACATCTTCTCAAGACTCTTTAAGAAGTAAAAGGGAAAGTTACAATGTCTTATTGAACTGAAAGTGAGCTAATAATCGAAATTGACAGGCTTTAAAGACGGAATATCTACCTTCACATGAAATCAATTTGGTGATGACTATGAGAAGGTTGATTAGCTCCTCTTTTATCCACTCCTTGGAGTATCCCTTAGCTCCAGAGATGTTCTGAAATTCAGTTTTGAAAAACTTGTTATAGCTTGCTCTTGGTAACTGGTGGTGTTTAAATCAGTGGTCTCCAACTCTTGGGATCTTTGTGGTTGAGGCAATTGATTCCTTAGAGGCTGCGAACATAATGAATAGGAGTTGAGGCAGGCTAAGAGTGTTCCATTGTTGTCAATTTTTCCACCATGCTCACTCAATCCACTTGCATAGAACATGTAATGTCAAACCTACAATGAACAACCTATAACAAAAATGTAATGTCAAGCCTACAATGAACATCTTGTAACAAAAATAAAGCAACAGAGTGGTCTGTTAAGGACATATACAACAATTTATAGCACATAGGATTTTATCACTTCAACATAAAATGATTGTTGATGTAATAACCTGTATCATGAAAATAATACAAAATTTTTACAAAGATTTACTTCTCTAGGAAATGATCATTTGTCAACTCATGAACCCATCCCCTACACCTAAGTATTATGACACCTCACAATAAAAAATATAGGAAACCAGTCAGTTCTCCCCATAGCCGAAGATTTATAGTTTGTAAAGTGTAAGGATAAATTTCACAGATTGGTCTGACGAGACGGTTAGAAGATGGCCCCACCTATAGGATAAGAGATCCTATATATAGATAAGAAGAGGTAGGAAAGAGAGTTTCAATATAGTCTCAAAGTTAGTTCCCAATGGCAAGTTTTTGGATTTCATTAACCTTAGATTAACCATACATACTTCATGTCAGCTTTGTCTACAACTAATGTCGTACATCAGGACAGATTTAAATTTATTTTTGTCAGATTACCATCCTCACTACGTAGAATGCCCCACTGCCAGCAAGCATGTTCAGTATTCCGGCGAGTTTACCTAGTCATACCATAGGCCAGTACCCACTTCCATAAGACTTGTTCAGTATCCCGACAAGTTATCCTCTTACACCCTCAGAGACTGGCCCTCCATATTTTAAGATTTTAGTATAAGATTGCTTTATGCAAGAGAATGGGNATTGGGATGGTATTTATGTTAGAGGATGACTTTCCGTTATATTCCTTAGTGATTTTCCTGATGTAAGGGGTACTTAAGAAGACTTGGCCTATCTAAAGATATGATATAATCAAGTTATTTAGTGTGTAGTGGATGGTACCATTGAGAAAGAACAGAAAGGTATATCTAGGCTCAACTCACTTTCTTATTTTGTAAGTTATTGTGATGTTTCCATGACTAACTACTAATCAGACCTCCTTGTTACTCTTTAATAAAGATACTTTACTCACTTACTCAGGTTTCTTGGGAAAATTGTACGAGAGACCTCTAAGCTTGATGGTTACGGTGTCACTTCCTTATATAGTGGTGAAGGTTCAAGAGCAATTGTTATTTAAGTTGCCTTGAGAAAAATAAGATGAAAGTCTTTGCAAAAACATGGCTAATTACAGCAAGTCATTATTCATTTGATGCTTAGCAGACAACAAGGTTCAAGTATAACAATGTTTTGAAGATGAATCCTTCTTTTATATTTCCTTGAAACTATCTACTCCTGGTGAAATAAATACCTACAGAAGTCTCTAGAAAAAAAAAACACTCTAAAATATCAAAGACCAATGAGATCAAGTCACTGGAACATGTATCTCATAGTTATTTTATTAAAAGAAAATGTAAAATGAGTCTGCATTAGACTCTAAGCTAAACTAATAACATGCAGCTTTTATTTACTATCCTACCCTACCTAAAAAGAAAGGGAAAATCTTTATTCAAGTGTAAGAACTCCTCCAATGTAACCATGTGCGGAGCAAGATAAGAAACATACTCATATCCATGTATGAAAAAGTTACCGCAGTGATTACCTGGATATGAAGAACCAACCAACCTACTTGCTTGGGCATCAAAAGGTGTTGAAGAAGAGAATAGTATTGTGGCTTGATGACCTCTTGAAACCAAATTTCAATGTAATCTTGATGTTCATCAACAGTAATTTCTATGCTCTCCTTCATCATGCTATGAACATCCTCTTCTTTTTGATGATTGATTTCTGAAGTATATAAAGGATTTGTTGAGGTGGATGTTGAGAAATCCTCAATATTAGGTCTTAATGATCGCTCTCCACTGGATGTAGTCCATAATTTTTCAGCTTCCTTTGCATTTTGGCAAGGAAAATCATTTTTTAGCTCATAGGACCTTGACTCTTCTATGCAATTTATGCAACTATGCAACTATATTGCAACAATGTTGTTACTGCAGTTATCGCTAATCTGGTTGTCGTTACTCTGGTTGTCGCAACTATATGCAACTATGCAACTGTATTGTAACAATGTTGTTACTGCAGCTACTGCTACTCCGGTTTTCATAACTATATGCAACTATGAAACTATATCCAACTTTATGAAAAAATGCAACTTATGCAACTATATGCAACTTATCGTTGGACTTGTGCAAATATAAATGAACTATAAATGAACTACTCATCACAAAGACACAATCCAATCAGGCTTGTCCAAATGGTAAGGAGGGAAATGCATGGGAGAAAAGATATTGAAGATCAAAACTCTATAAACACAACAACCCTGTCACTTATGCAACTATGCAACTATATGCAACTTATGCAACTATGCAACTATATTGCAACAATGCAACTTATGCAACCATGCAACAATGCAGCTTATGCAACTATGCAACTATATGCAACTATATGCAACATATGCAACTATATGCAACTTATGAAACTATATGCAACTATATGATAATTTTGTATGCAACTATATGAAACTATATGCAACTTTATGCAAAAATGCAACTTATGCAACTATATGCAACTAGGCAACTATATGAAACTATATTGCAACTATATGCAACTATATTGCAACAATTTTGTATGTAACTATATGCATACGAAACTGCAACTATATTGCAACACTGTCGTATGTGATTATATGCAACTATATCCAACTATATTGCAACTATATGCAACTATGCAACTTTATGCAACTTATGCAACTATATTGCAACTATATGCAACTATAAGCAACTGCAACTATATTGCAAGAATTTCGTATGCAACTATATGCAACGATGCAAATTATCATGTTTTTAAGTGACAATATGCAACTATATGCAACTTTATGCAACAATGAAACTTATGCAACTATATGGAACTTATGCAACTATATGGAACTTATGAAACTATATGCAACTATATTGCAACTATATGCAACTATATGCAACTGTGTTGGTACCACAAATGTATATTGGCACGATAAATTATATTCTTCTTTTAACAAGTGTAGGTACCACCAAATAGGTATCTATCGGATCTATCTTCCTCGAGTGATGATCAAGATATACTAAGAGAGGTTGAAAGTGAGACATGTTGTACTAGATCTACCGGTTCTAGATCAACTAGATATGAAAAGGTAAGGAAATTTTTTTGTATATGCATGCAATTTTTTATTGACAATAGAGGGTCATGTAATTATGATGCTGAGAGCATAGGTGGCATTGAGTTTCCCTTGAGTTATAAACATCTAGTGCAACGATGGGCACCTAAGGAGCTACCTGAAGTGGATAGATTTCTTCATCAATGGGAGGATGTATCGCATTGCTCCTTCATCCTTAAATGCATTGGGGTTATTTTAAATGGATGGCATAAAGGTTGGCTATGGAACTGTAACTGAATTGATGGAGTATGTCGGATAATTATACAAATACAATCCATGGTTGATGTTGGTTCGATATACACGAAGTATGCAGAGATACGAGTTGCCACAAATTATATACAACTAGTAGATAACAATCAAAATAAAGGGGCAACTATGTATATTGATGGAAGGCCAAAAGCTATTGGAAACATTACAGACTTTATAAATAGTACACGACCAGTGGCAACAAATAAGAAAATGAATTGCATATTTGAGGGACGTGAAGGAAATCGTATATTTGTATGTGCAACAAAAATAATAGTTCCAGGTGAAGAGTTGCTGATCAATTACAAATTAAATCGAATAGATGGAGGGGGTGCAGCTATGGGGGTAAATACATTACATACCATTCAACTCAACCTTTGATCAAACATTGTTACAATTTATCGCTGCAATATTTCAATTTTTTACTGCATATATTTCATTTTTTGTTATTTATTTTTTGATATTACTACAATATTTCATTTTTTTAATGTTACAATTACTTTCATAACTCGTGTTGATTAGTTTATTATGTCAACATCTATCCAGGGTGACCGTGAGATATCACAGGCTACATATGTCCAGGGTGACCGTGGAAAGGCACCCACTGTGCCTCGACAGGTAAATGTTAAATAAAGTAACAACTTATGACTACAACAACTAAATTTCAGAAATTTCATTATTTTTTTTCTAATATTACTGCAATATTCCATTTTTTTAATGTTACAGGTGAATTTCATAACTTTTGTTGATTGATTTATTGTGTCAACTTTTGTCCAGGGTGACCGTGGTAGGAAATCACCCGCTACATCTGTCCAGGGTGACCATGGAAAGGCACCCATTGTGCCTCACTAGGTAAATGTTAAATACAGTAACAACTTATGACTACAACAACTAAATTTCTGAAATTTCATTATTGTTTTCCTGATATTACTGCAATATTTCATTTTTTTAACGTTACAAGTGAATTTCATAACTTTTGTTGATTGATTTATTGTGTCAACACCTATCCAGGGTGAGCGTGGCAAAAAATCACCCACTACATCTGTCCAGGGTGACCATGGAAAGGCACATGTTGTACCTCACTAGGTAAATGTTAAATACAGTAACAACTTATGACTACAACATCTAAATCTCTAAAATTTCATTATTATTTTTTCTGATATTACTCCAATATTTCATTTTTTAAATGTTATAGGTGAATTTCATAACTTTTGTTGATTGATTTATTGTGTCAACTACTGTCCAGGGTGACCATGTCTGAAAATCACCAGCTACATATGTACAGGGTGACCGTGGAAAGGCACCCATTGTGCCTCAACAGGTAAATGTTAAATACAGTAATAACTTATGTCTACAATAACTAAATTTCTCAAATGTTAAAGTTCATCTCATTAATTTTACTCATCAATGTATTGTGGCATGGTCAACGTGGGAAGGCTCCCACTGAGGATATTGATGAGGAAAAAATATTTTATTCCACTGTCCCAATGAAAATTGTAATGAAGGCCTTGAAGAAGGCTAACATAGAATATCTAAGTTTTCTTAGCAAAATACCCCTAACACAGGAGGTTAGGGCAAGAATTGTAGAGCTACAAAATACAATAACTAATTTTAGGGTAAGTGGCATCTTCACATATTTTTATCAGCTATGAAAATTTCATATCCGTTTTTCTGTTTTATATTTTCTATATGATCTGATAAAGTAAATTTTTCCGTTTGTAGGAGTTTTTAAACCCTGTGCGTTGGGAACCTGTAGGTCCTACAACTACTATAGGTAGCAATGATGGTCCAATGCAAAACAAATGTCGACATAGAAAAGTGCAAGTGAGGCTTTTTGAGCCTCCTGAGGTTCCCCTCAAATCCATTGATGAGCGCAATGATTTTTACCGGCATGACACATCGGAGCATGATGAGTCGGACCCTGGGACTCCACATGAACCTGGAGAGGAACGTACTGTAGATGGAGAGGAAACTATTATGCATGGAGAAGAACGAATTAAAAGCATCAGATCACTAGATGTCACCTTTCTACTGGATGACACATCTGTTCCCATCAAGATTCAGAAGATTACATGTAATTGTTAATTAATTGATTCATTTTTTTCATGAAATTGAAATGGACAATTTTTTAGATTATTATAAATTAATGGATAACACGTTTCTGCAGGAAACAATATTTTCTATAGAAACTTAAATGACAAATCATTGGAGTTGTTTGGCCCCACCATTCGCACATGGTGGAATGGCCAAGATAGCAAAAAGAAAGATGATTTAATAGACCAAATGGTAAACTTGTTCAACAACATTTTCAACAAGAAAGTGGTTACAAAGTTAGCTGGCGAGAATTTAAAATATACCAAGGCTCGGTATAGGGAGAAATTGCAATTAGACCTCAAGCACGAGAACCCTCCCATGGTTCCAGAGAAAGAGTGGAAGGCCCTAATAGAGGATGCAAAGGAGAACTTGTTTAAAAAAAAAGGAAGACATCCACGAGTTGGTCAAGCAAGGTACAACACATGTCATATTATCAGTGAAATATGATCATTTATGTTTTTCTTTCCTGTTTTAAGTAACAATTATGATATCTATTGTTTTTCAAAAAATCCATATGTAGGCTACCAGACACCTCCAAAGAAACCAAGGCCGGAGTGGAAAAACACGGGCAACATAAACTTGGCCAGGGTGGCTATGGAAAACTAAAAGACAGAATTGTAAGATTTAAATTATTAACCGTGGTTAATATTTATTTAACAGTAGCGAAAAAATATATGGTTTTGTTATTGGTATTTTCAATGGTGTTATGCATTGCAGTTAAATATGTTCGACATTGTTTCCATCGAGGAGGACCTAAATCTTGGTTACAAGAACGATTTTAAAAGTGTGATTGAATATAGAAAAATCCTGGGCCAGACTCCTATCTCCCCAACCACGCAGGTAATTCAAATGAATAAGGAAACCACAGTTGCTAGTCATTGTAAAGTCTATTCATATTTTATTATATCACCCTTAACTAAGTGTTTATGTTTGTTTTCAAGCAACAGTGCTACCGCAGCACTGAATCATTCGATATTCAACAGACACCATGTCATACAAGGGTGCACATATCCAATGATAGTGGAGAGCAGAGTACCCATTCCGGTATGTATGCTTCAAAATTAGAAATATTTACTGTGATTGTAGATATTTATTTGCTGACGTATACTTATATATTATCCTCTCAAAATTGAAGAGCATGTAGTTCAGGAGGGTGAACTGCAAGAGGAACCAAGTGGACAAGAAATTAATGCACCAACTGTCACAGTTACACAGACAAGTAAAGAGCAATAGTGTAATGTTAATCAAAATAATGAATTAGTTATTTCAATTATATTTCAAC
>SNQJ01S0109868.1:43416-53456 GCA_010110895.2 Picea sitchensis
TGTTTATCGATGTTTATATGTTCATATGCTTCAATGTTTATATGTTCATATGTTTTGATGACTATCCTAGTTATGCATGAATGTCTATATGTTTTCTATATAAAGAAAATCATTTGTTGGGTATGGGGAATTGAGAATTAGGGAGGGGAGGGACCATATGAGCTTCCAAGATCGCTACGCAGCCCCCTTCACCACCCGCAGGTTGGAAGGTCCACACGCTCACACATGATCTTCTTCTTCTCAGCCTGAAGAACTCCAAGGTTCTTCTATTTCCCTATCGGGAAATCTACACCCCACAGATTCTCTTCACATGATCCCCCTTTCTTAACTTCTCAGGGAATCGGAACTTGCGGCTTCGCAAGTTCACTGACTATTACTGGGCTCTCAAATCTTCGAGACCCGATGGCCAGTCAACGCTGGCTTTTCTTCCCCGCTCTATCGGGACTTCTCTTATCGCGGTTTCCCTACTCACAATATCGAGCACTCGGATTTCCAACTCCCGATACCTGATGCGCCGAAACGCTGATGCACACGTGTGTATTAACTTCCGTCGCTTCTATCAGGATTTCAGAATTCGCGGGATCGTGAATCCTGATGTCAACAGATTTAGGACTTTCCTTTTCCTGATCCCCGATATGAGTGCCACCTGTCTTCCATCAACTCTGATGTGGCCCACACGAACCCTTCCATCGGGATATCGCGGATCGCGATTCCGAGCGGCAAGATTTTCCTGTTCTCAAAAACCCCAATTCTCCAAATCCAGACTCCTCTGGATCTTCTGACACACGTCCCACTGATGGATGGTTCTAATCTTGTCGAGATATCGCGGATCGCGATGTCATGATTCCTGTTGCACAAATTTGGAGCTTCGACTTGCGAATCCCCGATACGCGATGTCACGTATAGATCGGACGACCCTCGTGGTCCTGATTGACGGCTCCGCCTCTCCTGAGCTTCAAACCTTTCTACCCTTGTACTATAACCTCCCTATACCTCCGTGAGATCCAACGGTCCTCAAAACTTCACGAAACCTCCTCAGAATATTTCGACCGTCTCTTCTTCCTTTGGTGATTCTGCGAAACGAAGGCGTCCCTCTCTTTGAAACTCGTCTGCCGTCTCGTAAGCTCGCAACGCTTCTCTCGGAATTTCAATAGCAGCTTCTCTGTGCTTAGCCTTCAATGAATTCGAAGGTCTACTCCTCCTGAGCTTCTTCCACGACTTCAAGTCTCTTAGAGAAAGAGAACTCTTTGCACGCACTCCTTGCGGCAACCCTGCAAACACTTCAGGTGTTCAACATCCCCTGACTCTGCGCACACCTGCAGCAACAGTCTTTAGTTCTTTACTCAAGTTCGCAATCATGAGGCTTTCCCTTAGCCTGCACACTTCTTGCATGGCACTGTGCCTAACTGCACTTTCAAGGGAACGAGAACAAAATCTATCTCTAATTGAACCCTTCTGTCAATGCACTCCTTGCAGACAATTCAACTGCACTCCTTGCAGGAATCATCTGGCTCAAATAGAGAAACAATTGAAACTCATTCCATCTCCATTTCAGACTTGGGTTTCACCATGAAATCTCATACACATCATATAAAATAAATTGTATGTCAGGAAGCAAACATTTATGAACAAAACATCAATACACAGAGAATCAGACACAAAACCATGAATTGGAATCAAAGTTCTTCTATTAATTCAAATGTCTGTACATGGGTGTTCTTCATACACAATTCTCTGCATGCTCTTCTCTTCTTGTTTCTTCTCTCTATGCTCAGGCTAATGTTACAATGATACAACGAGGGTGTCTATATCCGTTTTCCCTCTTGGACTCTAAGCTATCAAATCTAGAATTAAATTCCTATCTAACAACATTAAATCTATTAAATGCCGACTATCTACTAAGGACGAGAGTTATCCACTCAAGGTCCATTACAATATACAAAGGCGCCTCCTCTTAAATGACTCATTTAATATTTGCGCAACAGTCCCAAAGCATTTTCAAAATTTGTGTTGGCTTATCCAGCTGTCCTCCGCTTCCGCGCTGGCTCGCTTGATGTGTTGGCGATGCTCCTGCATCATTCCACCTTCACGTGGTTGGCCCTGTTCAGTAGAAAATAACCTATTATTGAAACAAAGAGAAGTTCATTAAGGTATGCGACCACCTAAGTTTTTCTAGAGTATTTTACATAACTAAATGCATGTTTATTTTCTTATATATTATTTACTCATATAAAGAATTTGTCCTTTATGATTCATGCAGGTCTTGGTGATGGAAATGCATCTCTTGGAAAACTCTTATCAAGTTGTATGGGATAATGGATCTGGAGAAAGGACAATGATAAGGTAATGGTTTTGACGTGTTTTTTAAAGTAGGTTTTTTACTAGTAAAAGTTCACAATCCTCATGAAAGGATAGAATTGCATTTTTTGTAGACAAGCATCAATTTGTTTAACAAAGTATGAATCATAGACTGTGGGAAAAACCTTTTTCTATATTCTTACATTGACCAATACAACTATAACATATTTTTAGTACAAAGTCTTAACAACACACACACACACACACACACCTATGAACCCTAAGTAAATAAATGATAGAATATAAAGGGAGAATATGTATTNTTTTTGTAGACAAGCATCAATTTGTTTAACAAAGTATGAATCATAGACTGTGGGAAAAAACCTTTTTCTATATTCTTACATTGACCAATACAACTATAACATATTTTTAGTACAAAGTCTTAACAACACACACACACACACACACACCTATGAACCCTAAGTAAATAAATGATAGAATATAAAGGGAGAATATGTATTGATGGTAGTGAATGAAGATAATAATATGAATAATGGAGTGGAGAGTGCACTCTAGCCTTGAATTGAATGATACTTGCATTCAACATGTCTCATTTTAATGTATGTTGTGATAGTTGTGTCTTCTCACTATAATGTATGTTTCAATGTCCATCATGGGATTCCGAGAGAACCACCTATCATTCATGATCCAACACATAGTAGACAAGAATCCCATCCATTGCTAATGTGTGCAAGTACCGTATGATTAACTAATAATTTGTATCCTTAATTATGAGATATCAATCTTTACTATCACCATATTCTTCTAGTACATGTAGATTTATATTTGAAGTTGGAAATATTAGTGAAGAATTCAAGAACTACTTCCATGCAAAAGATATCTACATTCAACACTTTATGAGTTATCCCAACATTGTTCCAATTGTGGATTTTTGAGAGGTGATTAGGTCCCACATTTTATTTACCTAGTTTAACCACCACTACAAAATCAAACTCCTAAAATAGTAGAAAACATCGATAGAATCAACCTTCCAACATTGTATTATTAACCAGATACTTGACCACTAAATTATCAATGGACAACTTGAAGGACGGGTCGAGAAGATAATACTTGAACACTAAACATTAGTTGTGCCATTAAACACTAGTGGATCTTTAATCTCTACATGAATCCACTTAATGGAATTTGGGAGTGTGATTATTTCTTTCAATTAAATCTCATACTCCCTAGGTGGCCCAAAAGTAATGGACACTTTGGAATAAATGACATAGGAGAATACTATTCTCCAACTCAACTTTCCACCAGCAGTTGGATTAATGTAGTCTTCCAACTATCCTATGGTGAGATTAATGTAGTCTTCCAACTCTCCTAGTCATCTAATACTTATTCTATCTATTTAACAAATGTATTTCCCTACATTATATCCAATTGATATACCATCCAATAACCCTTATTAACAAATGACATCTTTATCAAATTCCCAATCAATCCATTACAATACTAGGTATGGATATTTGTCATCTACTATGTCAATGAACTCAAAGTAAGCATAAATATTCACACAATCGAGATAAAATTTCATCTCGCCAATTTGAAAATGGGGAAAATGTGTGATTGGTTCACCAAGTACCACTAGATCAACAAGTGGACCCAATTTGGTACTCCAGTGTCATTACTTCAAAATCGTCATTGTACAAGATGTTGTTACTACAGTTGTCGCTACTCTGGGTGTCGTTACTGTAGTTGTCGCTACTCTGGTTACTGCTACTTCGGGTGTTGTTACTTCAAAATAATTGTTGTACGAGATGTTGTTACTGCAGTTGTCGCTACTCTAGTTTCCGCTACTCCAGGTGTCATTACTTCAAAATTGTCACTGTAAGAGATATCGTTACTGCAGTTGCCACTACTCCGGTTGTCACTACTCTTGGTGTCGATACTTAAAAATATTCATTGTATGAGATGTTGTTACTTCTATTGCTGCTACTCCGGTTGTCGCTACTCTAGTCACTGCTACTCCAGGTGTCATTACTTTAAAATCGTTGTTGTACCAGATGTTGTTACTCTGAGGTGATACCACTCTAGTCATAACTACTCTTTGGTTGCCACTACTCGAGTCGCAGCTACTTTTCGGTTGTCGCTACTCCTACAACTACTATTGTGGTTTCAGTTACTCGTCTACACTCCTGCCAACATGGATATAGATATTCCAGCTGCCACCACTTCCAATGTTGCCACTTGAATCGACGTTGTCATATTCCGCGACTACAGACGACACTATTCCTGTGATGATGCTTCTCCATCACAGGTGAGTCACCAGGTATGTCCTCAACCAACTTTAACATATTTGGGTAATATTACACATGGCATAGGCATTCTTAACTTTAATTTTGGGGTAGATTTTATGTCTTTTCCCAAAGATTCATCATTACCCTCTTTAATCACACGATTTCACAATCATTACTTAAAACGTTCTAAGGTCATTGTATGCATAGAGATTGGACACACCCACCAAACCGTTAATCATCTTCCAATATATTAAATTCGTTGTCATATCATCATCATTACTTACCTTCCACGACTCTTTCCACAACACATTTTCCGCAAAACTGTTTTGCATGTTGTTTCTCCTGAACTAGTCATCGGTACTCCTCGAGAAGGCACGATCGATGGAATAGAATGGGTAGTGGAGAAGTAAGGTATGAGACATAAAATACTACATAGGTCCATCGAAATCCATAATTCTTTCAAATTTTCTAGAATGCAGGTTGGGACATGTATTTCGATAGGTTACAAGGATTCGATGCAGACATTACAACAGAATTCACCCAAAATTTGGATGGACACTCCTCCATGATGCCTGGATTAAAAATAAGAGTCACGGAGGAAACCATTGCAACATACAGTGGGTTTCCAATATCCGGTCAACGATGGTTTGTCCGGAAAACACCATTCCCGGAATTTCCAGAGTTGTTTCTACGTGAAGGCGAAGAAGTAAATCATAAAGGGAAATAATACAAATGGACTTCTCTATTTCCTCCATGGGTCGAGGTAGAATTATTCTTCATAAGGTATGTGACATGAAAAGTCCACCCCTCTACCATTTACAAATATCATCTCAAATTTCTCACATCTCTGCATTTCCAACAACGCATAAACATGCCCTATTTTCTGTGTAATAATGTTCATCGAATGGTGCGAGCATCTCAGCGCTCGCACCAACCACTCAAAACTCTCACAAATCATGACCTTGTTAAGCTACTTGTTGCACATGCGCTAGATCAAATCCATGTGAGTTGGTCGTAGTTCATAAGACTCTCGGAAGAGGAATTGGCAGAACTTATCCCAGAAGTAGAAAAAACCCTAGTAGAGAGAGATGGACTAAGAAAGTTAGCAAAGGTTGCTGAAACTATTTTAGAAGGGCAGAGACTGGATGATAATAGACAAGAATCTACCTTGGTCGAAGATGAGGAAATAGGGAAACCATCATTGGAATTTAGAGAAGTTGGGGGAATGAGGGAGGTCATTAACCTGGATTCAGAAGAAGATAAAGTAGAGGGTTTTATTCCTCCAAACCCTTTTCCTGAACAAGAAAGAGATGTTTCTACTCCCTCAGCAGATGAACAAGAAAGAGATCTTGCTACTCCCTCAGTAAATGAACAATAAAGATACACTGTTATTCTTCCTGTAGATGATCATCAGATGGATGTTGATACCCCTTCGTTTGATGAGAAGGAGAGGAATGTTGCTACTCCTCCAATATATGAACAAGAGGTAACTGATGTTGTTACACAAGAAACAGCGCCAGAAATTTCTAAATTTCTTGTCTATGAAGATGGTGCAGCTACTCCTCCCATCAGTGAGCAGGTAATGACTGATGTTGTAACACAAGAACCATCATCAGAACAAGTCGTTCCTAAAAACCCTATTTTTGAAGACACAACATCTACTCTAGTTTTTTATCAAGAAATGATTGACATTGTTACACAAGAACCAACATCAGAGCATGTTTCTTCCGAAAACCCTGAACCAAAGTTGGGTGTTGCTACTCCAGGAGAAGTGTGAATTAAAAAAGAGCCATGCATAGAGTCTGCAAGCAATGAAGCTCAGAATGAGGTTCCTCCTAGGGGATGGGATGAAGAAATTCCTGTCAAATAGAAATTTGTCAAATTTTATGCAAGGAGAAGAACCCCTATTCAGGACTGTTAAAGGACAGACTTTAGAGAAATTCTGCAATTCAGGATTGCGAATTCCAAGCTAAATAAGAAGGTGCTTCGCCTGAAGAAACGAGCATGAATATACAAAAGAATTTTCAAGGAAGCAGTGAGGAGAAATGTCAAGGAGACTATTCCAGAAGATACCCAAATTGCCAATACTCCCACGGTATTAGAAACTACTCAAACTGTCGATACTCCCAGAGTAATAGAAGCTACTCAAAATGACTTGGTGTTTCATATAGTATCTACTCAGACCAAGCCTATCTTGCACACCTCTACAGTACCAACAACCACTCAGACTGATCCTATTTTGCACACTTCCACAGTAACAACATCTACTCAAGCTGAGCCAATGACAAATACAATTGAAGCTCATGTAGTTTTGTTGAAATCTGAGATACAAAAGTGGAAGAAAATTGTAGCCCAGTTTTGGACAAGATTTGTCCCTTCTTCTATGAACCTAAGGACATTGAAATACATAAGGGAGAAAGCTACTAGAGTCATTTTTTACTATGAGAAAAAGTTGGAAGAAGAGAAGAAAAAGGGAGAGAAACATAAGGAAAATATTATAGAGCCAGAGGCACAAATACAGAGGTTAAGAGATGACAAATGAGAGATGTATGATATCACCTAGCAGGTAGTAATGTGTCGCTCCCCTTCTTTCATCTATGCATTGTTCCTTCATGAGCAATATTTATTTTTCTGTCTGGAATGCATTCACCAGGAGATGGTTTATAATATTAAAGACCCCATGGATTTTCTTAGGACCTTGAAAAGTTATGACATCCTCACACAACATCTCATGTGTGAACTATACATGCACAACTACCTTCTAAGAGATGATAAAAAATTCAATCCAATTCCTTATGTGGGAGATGTCCAATTGAGGGGATTTCTTTCCTACACCATTAACCAAGTGAAGTGGAATAAGACACTTTATTCTTTCGAGTATAATCAGGTACACATACCCATTTAGGTTAGAATGGAGAACTTTCAAGTTGAACAGATCATCAACAAACATAATTATTTTAGACATATTCCCAATTGGCCACAAAATATGAAAACTACACAGCAATGGTGTGTTGATCTTTGCATAAAAAATTTGACCTATTGCAAGGAAGAGGCACTTGAAAACTGTGACTAGAGATGGGGCCTTATCACCACCTGGTGTCAAGGAACGGGAAGCATTTGGGGCTTGCAATTTTCGTAGAGCCATGGAAATAATATCTAGGTATATAGCATGTATGAGGTTTTGTGGGGTTCGATGGTTAGGTTTGATATTTTCATTCCCCATCATCTGGATGCCACTTTATCAATATCAACCCAATTACGAGGTCCAGATAGAATGGTGGAAGGATATAATATTGACTTGTGGATATATGTTTCCAGGGACAGATATGGCTAAGACATATGACATAGCAGAACTTCAGGGCCAGTATCAAGGTTACAACCCATATATGTGAAATAAAATGCCTACACGAGGATGATAACATGACTAAAGTTTGGGGGAGATGTGTGTAACCACAAGGGTAAGAATGCACCTCTATTATATCATTATGTGTATTAGTTAAAAAATGTTAGAGATTGGTTGGGGGTTTACCAAAGAGAATCACTAATATATGAAATCTCACAGGAACAGAGAAAACGTAGTCTGGCAAGATGATGCGATCAAGGATGCAGCGTAGTCCGTGGGTTGAAGTTGCAAAAGAGGACATGTTCCATGGTCCAACATTAGATTCTATTAATCGGTTCAGCCTTTGTGTATTTTTAGGAAGAGTTGTTACACTAATCTTGGGACGCTTTATGCTCCACAAATTGTATAAAAGGCCGAACAGAGATAGAGAAGGGATTAGCCAGTCAGTCAACTAGCTAGGAGTTGTCCTGTATCAAGACTGAAACCTATGTAATCTTGTTTTATTTAATGAAAATCGATTTTCCTATGAGTTTCTGAGTTTTCATGGCAGTTAGTTCACCACATCCCTGGTCAAGGAGTTGGGCCCACTCTTCTGGTCAGGTGTTGTCGGCTTATAATATAGTTTTATTGTGGTTTTGTGTGGAATTTGTTAGATCTGTGTGTTATCCTGCTTCATTTGAATGTTACATTTATTTATGTTTAAGCACCAATAATCTAGTTTATGTTCTTTATTTTATTGGAATGATTTTTTACTTACATGATCAATATTGAAAGAAGCACAGTCTTCACATACAGTGCACGGTAGACTGTTTAAGTTTAAGTAAACATTACTTTGATTTATTTAAGTGCATATTTATGTTTAAGTAGACTGTTTACTTTGAATTCTTTCATTCATATGAGTGTGAGTAACCTTCATTTTTTTGGTAAGGGAATGACTCAACCACAAGGCTACAATTTCCTCATCCAAAAAGATACAAACATAGTTGTTGAAACGGTGTGAATGCCTTTAACCTCATGTTGTGATTATCCCTTCACATTAATAGGTTAAATTTGATATTCAAGGTAATTATTGTGACCAGTCTATATTAATATCGATTAATGGTTGCGAGTGAATTGAAGTGGATAAGTAAAGGGTTGGCCCAAATTATTTTTGACCTCTAGCTCAGAGCCCCAATATCTCAATCAAAACCATTCATTCAAGGGAATGTATTTTATCTTCCCCTTCATCCCAAGGTGCCTTGGGTTTCCCTTTTGATCCACTAAGAAAGACACCTAATAAGTCCCAAATCCCCCTTTGATAAGCCCTTATCACATAAGAAACCCTTTGCACGGTCGATCACACATGAAAATATTGAGTATGGGTCAATCACGAATCCCAACATCCAGCTTCTCATGTAGATTTTTTTTTTAAAACCTAGAGGAAGCATGGAAATATCGACGATAGTTCATCGTAAGGCAATGAATGTGTTTTATTAAGCGTAGAAATATCGACGAAAGTTTGTCACACGTTGTCACAGTTTTGTGTCACACATATAGCATCTGCGTCGTAAATTTTTTCTCTACCAAACCTTTTCGTCATTATTGCCACGAATTTTCATCACAACTTTCCACACTTTTCTGTTGCATGTATGGCATCTGCATCATAATCTGTTGGTAATTTTTTTTTACTTTGGCACGGTTATTCGTCCATATTGCGACAAACTTTCATCACAATTTCCACACTTATAAGGTAAACCTATATTGTGGATGATGACAAGTGGAGGGCTTATTTCGTCATTGTTTCCATGAATAACTGGTTCGTGGATATAGCAACGAAAAAAGTTCCATAAAAAATAGTCCTTGGTTTCGTGGAAAGTGCGACAGATATGTGTGGCAATAGCAATGAAAAAACATGGCAAATTTGGTCATATGTATTAGTGTAGTGAGAAGACACAACTATCACAACATACATTACAATGGGACATGTTGGATGCAAGTATCATTCAACTAGAATAGATTTCACTCTCCACTCCATTATTCATATTATTATCTTCATTCACTCATATTAGTACATATTCTCCCTTTATCTTCTATCATTTGTTTACTTAGGGTTC
>SNQJ01S0109870.1:12589-29120 GCA_010110895.2 Picea sitchensis
TCATTTCACTTATCCTCCTCTACCTCTTCCTCTTCCTCGAGAAAAAGAGTTTCTTTCACCATATTGTCTCTCTTTGGAACTTCCTCCTCTCTTTGGATGACTGTAATACTTTTCAGTCTCATCTTTGGGCTTCTGGAATTTCTCTCAGATAATTCCTCTACCTTGGTTTGGAGTCTTTCCTCTATTTCACTGGATTTGTTTTTTGGCCAACTTTTCCTCTGCTTTCACTGCCACCTAATAAGCATCTTCTATAGTCTTCATTTTCATCATACTGATTTCATCTTGAATATCATATCTCAGGCCATTTATATACCTGGTAGTTTTTTCTTCATCATTCTCTCGATGACATGCTCTGATGTTCAACCTATAAAATTCTTCAGTGTACTCCTTCACTGACAAGCCCTTCTATCTTACATTCTGTAATTTCCTAAACAAATTTATATGATAGTATTTTGGTATCAATTTATCCTTTAATTTAGCTACCATTCTATCCCAATTTTTGATTTTTGACTTACCTTTGCATATTCTGTCAGTCTGCAATTCATCCCACCAAAATGTTGCATGTCCCTTCAATCTAGTTACAACATGCTTCACTTTATTTTCATCATCGATATCCTCATAATAAAAGTACTTTTCCAAAGCACTTATCCAATCCAGTAGCTCCTCAACATCTAGGTTTCCATCATACATTGGAACTTCAATTTTTTCTCTAGCTCCCATTTTGACAACAACTCTCAATGGTCGCTCTTCTGCAGCTTCTTCTCCTGCAACTCTGTATGCTTCTACTTCTTCACTATGATCCTCATTGATGTGACTAGCATTAGGTGCTCTCCTATGTGCTATCTCCATAACATCCAATCTCTCATGGAGTCACCTCATCTCTTCTTCCATTGTTGGATTCACTACAGGCCTATCCCTGCGTCTTCTCGATGGCATGGTTCCAAATTGTCTCCTTCTCTTACAAAGCACAATTCGGGCTCTGATACCACTTGATGCAAAACCCCACCCACTCTCTAGGTCTGCGTGACCTCCTGGTCTAGGATCATTTAACTTCAGGAGATAAATTAACTCTTGGGCCCTTGTTGAGCCCTTGGAATGATAAACACAGGTCTTATGTCCTTCTTCTGAAATCAAAAATCCACTTTTTGGGAGTCCCTGAGTACTCGTAAGTCCTTCAAGGGACAGTGGGAGAAATCTCCAATATTTGAAGAATTCAGGACCTTGGAACTCCCAGACTTTGGGAGTTTCAACAAACTCACACCGTGTTCCTCCCAAACGTGGAATAGAAAATTCATGAATCAGTAATAAAATATCAATGGTCCACAGGACCCCTTGAAATCCACAGCGTGGAATGGTTTCGGTATTTCTATCTTCGGTGATTATTCCCACTCCAACACTCTATGCTCCTGGAGAACCGAACTCCGAACTAGATTAGACGGTTCTGCTACTTCCTCAGATCAACGATTGAAAATCCACTTCGTAGCTCTGAGCTTCAGGACTTTTCGAGGCACCACTTCATGGATCTCCCAGAATGTTGAATCTCCTGCTCTTGGGATCTAGTGCCACACGTCTCCATTTATCAATGACGGGGATATACTCCCCTCTTTAGGGCTTCAGGGAATTGTCAACCCTTCACAATCACGTCCCCTTTCTCCTGGATATTCAGTCTTCCTGACTCGACGATCCTTTGACACGTGTCCACTAGGATCAATGCTCCATATGAGTTTTCAGACTTCAAAACTTTGAGGTTTCCACCTCCTTTTCACTCCACACTTCGAATGCTCTGAACTTATGAAGTTCGAAGGATTCCTCGATATAATGCCTCTGCTACTTTCCTAGATCTAACGGATAGGAAACACTTGGTTTCTCCACAAGTGGATCTTGTCCACTCATCCTCCAAACTAATAAAACTCCTCCTTTTTTGAAATATTTTGGTCACTATCCCTCCTGAGCTTGACCAAGCAAGGAAATTTGAACCTCTTGCGCCTTCCTTTGAGCTCTCCAAAACACTTTACAACTTCACACTTAGAAATTTTTCTAAGTCACTCTTGCGCACCTCTAGTGCCCATTTGCCTCGAAATTTTTGAAGTTTCTAGCACTCTCCAAAGTTAGACTATTCAACACTCCAACTGAGTGTAATCCCAATGCACACCTTGCATGGGTCTATTCTCAAATTTGCTCTCCAGTGAGTAATTGTGCACTCCTTGCACTTCCTCTTCAAAGTTTCATGCTACCTCTTCTGATCTTTTGAGTTAGACTCGACTCGGCCTTTGCACACCTTGCAGGCACTATGCACTCCTTGCACCCGAACCCTTAGAAGAGAAACAATTGAAACTTATGGAACATTAAAAGTTCACACATCTCACCATAAAATGCATACTCAAGCACATAAACAAATAAAACAGAGAACATGACATTCACTCCATGAACTCAGAAATAAGTAACACCATGCATTTGGAATAAAAACAATCTTCTTGTATTCATTCAGCAAAGTATGTACATGGACTCATACAGTTCTCTACAACTCCATTTACTTTCAACAGAAAAATATATTTTCTTTCAGCAGTCTTATTGCACTTCCATTCAGCAGCCTTAACAACAAGGTTCATCAACCTCATTTGGGCATAGATTACATATATTTATACACAAGGAGCTTCTCTACCTTTCCCTCCATCCTACCTTAGTGCTATCCTATCACAATTAAAGCATTCATCTACTAAGGCCAATTACATTGAATGAGCATTTACCAACTAGATAAGAGTTGACGCTCAAAATATGTACAATCCTACAGATAATTAAGAAGATGATAAACTCTTGTGATCCTATACAATGACTCAAGACTCCAAATATTAAAGAGCTTTAATTACAATGCTTTTTCAAAAATTTAAGTTGGTGCGCCCTCCTTGGGATCAAAACCAAATTTAAATGTGTGCATTGGACGCTGAGTTGTCCTCCGCTCGACCTCCTTTTAGTGTTGATGGTGATGCTTCTACATCAAAAACATATAGAGATATTGTAAGAACACAGTAATACAGATAAACTTAGATTCTATTAATTATTGTCTGAAATACAAAAGATTGTAAAACGCAAAGCACACAAGCTAGCTAGAATGGTGGTAGCTTATCTCTGAAGATAGAGTTGTGACGGCTATGCTAATTCACAAGAATTTGATTATAAATAGGTTGAAAAGGCCTTTTAACATAAATCATCAATGAGAAAACCCTAAAAATCCAAAACTCTAACCTCGGAAGATGAAACCCCAAAAGATTTGTGGGCCTTGATGTGGTTAGTTGATATGTCAATTTCCCAGGGGCACAACTTTTGCATGAGATATTTGTTTGGGGCACTTGGTACCTCCTCAGAAAGGTCTAGTCAAGGAGTACATATTTTTTTCGGCCTAGCATTTTCCTTCCGCTACATATTACTCGTTGTCAGGACAAAAAAACATTTTTTAGGGCCTCAAAACGGCCCCAAAAGTTTGGGACCCAAAAAACTGTAGAAAAAATGCTAACATGTGGAACCATTCTAAATTAGTGGAACATGTGGGTGGCCACAAGTATCTACATAGATCACCAACTGTTGAATATTTTCATTTTCACTCTGTTATACATATTGTTTTATTCATAATATTTAAAAACCATGCTATCAGCAAAACTTCACTTGTTATCACCACATGTCATCTCAAATCTTGGTCATTTGACCCTATCACCATAAGACTCTCTCCCTAAACTCATTTCCATATTTGTAATAGTTATGAGCAATTTTTTAATCAAGTTGTGAATATAATGTATGATTGGCCTCCTGTATGGCCTCAAGGTTCTATATGTTATGCTATTTTTCAAAATACATTTCTAGTTTGTAAATGATTGTATATTCATGGATATATGTTCAACACTGTATTGTTAATATATGAACAAAAGGAGAGGATGTATTGAATCATTTAACTCTATTCCTATAGCCACGTACATGATACATTCATAATAATATTGGGTTTGTTCTCAAAAGTTATATATGGATGGAATGAGTTGGAAAACATTTTATACACCTGAATATGAGATGAATACATTATTGCATCTATATTGTTCATGATACAAATATCATGCTTCTGTTACATGTTGCATATGTCTTTAAAGAATGATGATTTTTGTCCCTCACTCGACCAACCTGATACCCTACCCATTGGCTATGAAGACTTGGTATTATTAAACACATTGGATAATTGTGTTCAGTTTTAAAGAGAATTGAGTTGTTGAGTATCTTAGCTTTCCTTTGGTTATCATTCTAATTTGGTTCATCCAATAGTGGATAACATTTGTGTTTGTTGTTGTTATACATACAAATAAATTTGCAACTATTGAAGTCCAGTGAATTTATTTCGAAATGGACCTATGTTTTGACATGATTTTTCATTCCAAAACTTATATTTCAATATGTGAATTTATTTACAATTTCAATGGCCAAGGAATATGTATATTTCGACAGTGGGGAAAATGTTAAAAGATGTTATGAACAATGCAAGTAAAGATATGAAAATCATCAGAGTTTGTCAAATATTATGGATAAGGGAGACCCCCCTTTTTTGAATTTGGCTTGAAAAACATATTTAAAACTTTGTTCTATTTTTTCATGCCTCTTCACGAGTTTGCCTAAAGTTAAAAAATAAAATTGTGGTCTTTCCATGTGACCATGTATTGATAGTTAGTTAACGATTTTTGTTGTTAACAAATATTGGAAGTTATCAAACATCCTAATAGAAAACAATATAAAGATTCAATCCTGGGAAAGTAGAAAAATATTTGTTTCACGCTCGCTATGGTATGCGTAAAGCAATTTTCTCATTTTTAAAAGTGATTCTTTATCAGTGCACTAAGAATTACTAGGGTCTAATAGTTTTTTTGATAGCAGGAGTTCTTTTTTAAATGGAAAAATAGGAAGTTAAGTCCTGATCTTTTTGTTTTCATAAGATATATCTTATTGTTTGGTCACTGAAGCAAAATCGTTTATTGTTTCCACCATTAGTTTTTCTAATTGGTTTTTTGGTTGCAGAGACTAATACTAGCGCCCAAAAGCATTCATAGAAGCATGTTGCAGCTTTATCGGTCTAAAATATTTTATTTGTCATTTACATAGCAGCCAAGCAATCTTGTAAATGCTAGTTTTCTATGCAAGAACATGTTTCTGGTCCAGAATTTTGCACAATTTTGAAAGACCTTTAAGACTATCATTATAATGTATTGTTGAAGAAATAGTGAATAAATGTAGTGTATCTTACTCGATTATGTTTACCATATGTGCAGTGTTCACAGAAATCAAAATCCAGGGTGAAATTAGACATACCTTCAACCATAGCTTTACTGTGTAGTGTTTGAAGGCCCTTTTCTCCAATATGTCCCACTCTTTGATACCATACCAAGGTATTCTTTCGAGGGACAGTATGGATCTTGTCTTATTTATTTCTATTCTCAAGGACAACAGAACTATTACAGTAACCAGTATAAGTGCTTCCTAACAACTTGTATAGAATTCCACATCAAACTCCCCTCATCAACACCATTTCTCCTCTGACCATCTTGCAAGTGCCCTTTTCTCAATAAAGTATCCACACCTGCATCATCCAACTTACTTACAGATATTAGGCTCCTAGATAGATATGGAATGTCCAGAACTCCATGGAGATTTCTAATCCTTCCATCTTTTGGCAACATCTTAACCCTTCCACGTCCCATGATTTTGGTTTTCGAGTCATCTCATATGAAGACATCACCACCATCATACTTTTCATATTCACTAAACCACTCCCTGTTGAGGATTTATATAAAATGATGCACTTGAGTCGATCAACCATACATCACGATCTTCATGTGTACTTGTAGATTCCAAGTAAACATCACCTCCTTCTTCTGTGGTTTTTTTTCCCTCTGTGGGAGAGGCGTCACCAGGTCCCTTTGTTTTATCATCTCTTTTAGACCTGCAATATTTCTTATAATTCCCATCTTTACCACATTTCCATCATTACCTCAAATATTTTCCTAGGGATTTAGATCTACCTTTGGATTTAGATATTTCCCCCCCCCACCTCCCAAAGATTTTCCTAGGATTTAGATCTACCTTGATTTTAGATATTTCCCTCTGCCTCCACTTGGACTTATTTCCATTCTTATCTTGGGAATGACCTCTTATGAATAAATCATATTTTCTATGACTATCCATGATTTTCCGCTTCATATTTTATGGTACTACCAATTGCTACAACTAGATTATCCCAAGAATTTGCAAAATAACATAACAAAGCAATACACTTTTATTCTTCTTCAAGCATAATATTAACATATCCAAGTTGAATTACCAGAGTATTGAAGGCGTTTAAATGCTCTATCACAGAATCTCCATCTTCCATCCTAAGATGATACAACTTCTTTTGAAGAAACAACTTGTTTACCAAGGACTTTGACTGATACAAATTACCCAACTTTTCCCATAGTTCCTTGGCTGTAGATTATCCCGACTCATTCAATAACAACGAATCATCCAGGTAGATTCGAATCGAAATCCTTTCTCTTCTATCCATATTCTCCCAATATTCTTTTGACATACTAGTAGATTGAGTACTAGTAATTTGTGTACCTGTATTTTGTATACGAATAGTTTGTGTACTAGTAGTTTGTGAACCAGTAGGTTGTGTACCGGTAGGTCATGTACCAAGATCCACTACGATCCATTATTATTTGTATACAAGAAGGTCCTCCACCTTGAGCTTCCATAGCTCAAAGTTTTTACTATTGAACTTCTTAATCTTTATTCTAGAACTACTTGCCAGTATCTTTCAACACACAAATCACCACTGCAAAGCTCCCACTAAACCTAGGTTTATTATAGACCCAATATAAACTTGATCTATCAATAACGAGAAAAACCCTTAGCAACAAAGGTGTCCCCCTCAATCCAAAAATGTGCTATGATACCACATGTAAGTTTTAAACCTGTGAAGTAAAGCGATGCATACATATTATTAAGAAAAACATAAATTAATTAATGTCGCATGCACATAGTACACAGAGATTTACATTGGAAACCCTTAACCAAGATAAAATCATCCTTCCTTGGTGTCTCACCTCTCAACACTTTATTGTACTAATTTCACCATTCATGATATAATATATACAAAATATTTTAGGTATTTCGCAGCTACCAAAACCCTAATCCCTTAATTCAGGATTAATTAAGAAAACCACTAAAAATTGTGAAAAATGATAAAATAGAAAAAAAAAAATGCCCAAAAATAAAAATTGTGGTGTTTCCGTAGAGTCGAACGCTCCATGTAACCAAGGGGGGAGAATACTATCCCCCCTTGGGACCTCCCTAGGAAAGTGCCTAGTGTGCACGACACAAAAAGCACTACTATGGAGAGATCATAAGACATAGTCATCAAATCTTATGCACCCCACCCACACACATGCAAATAATATAACACCTACCCAACATGTTGATGAGACCACTTCATACTCTATTTTTTTTCTTTTTTTTTTGTTTTATACTCCCCCCTAAAGAATATTTCACTAACTGAATTCTCATATTCTTGATATTTCAAATTATGTAGGAATTTCCCATACGATTAGCAGGAAGCATGGTTTCTAGTGATTGACTACTCAAATTTTCAATACAACCCCTTGTTTTATAAGTTTCTAGGACTGATAGCAAGGAATAGGAATCCAAGGGTCCTAAGGAAAAGGGTATTCCTTATGCTATATATCTCTATGATATACGTGTGGGGTCCAATAGTAGTACTCAAATCAATACCTCAAAGATATGACTAAGTATTTTTTATCACACTCGTAGCCATACTACCTGATTACCCATGTATGAGAGAGTAGTCTTCCCGAGTGATTTTCCTGGTGCCACTATAGCAGTGAGGCAGTCAAGTGGTTGATCTAGAGTTGGTTGCAGGATACCTACAAGACTTCCTATATACCTGAGGGTATGTGGAAGTGAACTTTCATATATTGTTGTTGTTTGATGTGGTACTACTCCAAGGGGTACTAAAAGGGGTTCAAAGGGTTTCCAACCAGGTGAAACCTCTTATATTTATTACATGTATGCTTCCTCAACCATATATTTACCCATTGAACAACAAATCTCTGTGTGATTTATAGATGTTGAAACACGAATCTAGCCTAGAAAAAAAAATTGCTCTAAAATTTACTAGGAAATTGCTCTAATACCACTTGTGATGTGCCAATTAGAAATATTCAAAGAAAAAATTATAGATATTACTTAAATCTATTGCTGAAGAAATAGAATTCCAAACACAATAGACAATATTGTTGATTTTTCTATATAAGATTATATAAGATAGATTGATTGTATTACAATGATGAGTGTTCCATATATAGAGAACATATGGTGACCATCCATGAAAGGATGTGTCCCTTGGATAATCAAAAATTATTTATTATTATCATTTACTTACTATTTATATTATTTAATAATCAATAATTATATTTTAATTATTAATCTAAGAGAATGTCTTCTCGATGTTCTTCAAACATCAACACTCCCTAATGAAGGAGACATTCTGCATCATGCCAAGCTTATCTCTGAAGCATAAAACAATTTCCCTAGACTCATGACACTTGTTTGTCAGTATTGGGACATGTCTCTCTCCTACCTTAACCAAGAAGAAACTACTTCTGTGGCTCTCCCTCTGAGCCAATTGACACTCTCTTAAATCAGGCTCACTTTCGGTCTGTATGTGATAGCATCTAGCATATTGAGTCCTTATCATTCCTTGTCAAATCACCATGACTAGGACAAATACTACACCAGGGTTGTTCACCATAGGTACACCCATGTGACTGAATTTCATCCTGAAGCTAATTGACACGTGGAAAGAACCTCAAGCACCTCAAATCCATATTATTCCTTGTCATTATCAAGGAAGGACTACGCCTGGGCCCATTTACGACAAGTACACCTTTGTGATAAATGTATAATATCTCTCTTGGTCTCCATCCCAACCTAGGAGAAGGTTCACCATATGTTGAATCATAAACAATCCCTCTTAGCTAGGGAGGTATCTTTCCATAGTAGTACACAATTATTATCTACTGGTACACAACCACTGCTAGTACCACACAACTATTGTCTAATGACACACAATCATTGCCAGTGGTACAAAACCAGTGTAGTAGTACACAACTATTGTCCAGAGACACATAGTCTTCGCCAATGGTACACAACCACCGTAGTAGAAAATGTATTTCACACATGGCACTCCCATGTAAACTTCTAGAGGCTACTCCCTCTAGAAACATTAGGGTCAATTCCCCATAGTGTGTGACATCAAGGTCAAAACCCTTGACGTGTTGTCATGTTTTCTCCACAATTGGTGTGTCATGTGATTATCTTCAATCATCTATCATGTAAGGGTATAAGTCTCTAACATTGAATATTGGTTATATTCCAACATTTTCTGGCAGTTAAATCTCATAAGCGTTAGCAGTAAATTTACTGAGGATTTTACATGGTCCTATTTTTTTCATCTTTAATTTGTTATATTTTCCCCTTGGGAACCTTTCCTTCCTCAAGTGTGCCAAAACTTGATCTCCAACCTTGAAATGAACCTCCCTTCTTCTCTGATCAATTCAGATTGTGTACCTCAGGTTGCTCTCCTGTAACTGTCCTTTTATCTGATCATGTAGCTTCTGCATTTCTACAGCGAAGTCTTCTGCTTCTGCACTTCGGAACTCATCATGTCCCAAATTTATCAACTTCAAAATTCATCTTGGATGCATTCCATACATTATCTGAAATGGAATTTTTCCAGTGCTTCTATTCGGTGAATCATTATAAGAAAACTTTGCTTGAGGAAGAATTTGATCCCACTAACTATGATGTTCAGTGACTAAAATTCTCAAAAATTTCCCAAACTCCAATTTACCACCTTAGTATGTCCATCTTTCTGAGGGTGATATGTTGAACTAAAATGTAGATTTGTCCCCAACTTCATCCATATAGTTCTCCAAAATTTTCCCATGAATTTGGTATCTATGTCTGAGACTATACTTCTGGGCAAGCCATGTAATCTCACAATCTCCCTGAAAATTGAATTTTCTATGTGAGTAGCATCACTGGTTTTCTGGCATGGTATAAAATGTGCCATCTTTGAAAATATTTCAACCACTACAAATATGGAATCTCTCCCCCTCTGAGTTCTTGGAAATCCCAACAAAAAATCTATGCTTATGGCATCCAACAGCTTATCTGGAATAGGCAATGGCTAGTATAGACCAGTGTTTTGTTGTTCTCCTTTTTCATTCTGGCAGACTCTACATTTTTTCATGAATTGCTTTACATTGGACCTCATACCTGGCCAATGGTATGAATAAATTAGTTGTGCATAAGTCTTATCATGGCCTAAATTTCTAGCTAATCCTCCATTGTGTTTTTCCTTCAACGGATTGTCTCTCATTGAGCATTTTGGGATACATAACTGACTCCCCTTGAACAATAGTCCATCATGGACCAAATATTCCATCCATTGAATTTTGTCCCTTAGAAAAGGGTTTTCACATGCCTCATAAACCTCTTTGAAATCTGGATCTTCTCAATACATCTCCTTAAGGTGTTCAAACCCTAAGGTCTCCACTTCAAATTCCTGCATAAGAATACATTTCTTTCTCAAAGCATCAACAACTTTGTTAGCGCTACCACTAATGTGCTTAGTAACAAAAGTAAAATTCCGCATGAATTCTACCCATTTAGCATGTCTTTGATTCAATTTATTCTCCCTGGTTATGAACTGTAAAGATTGATTATCACTGTACAAGACAAACTCCTTCAGAATGAGATAATGCCTCCATTTTTTTAGAGCTTGTATTATAGCATAAAACTCCATGTCATACATTAAGTACTTCCCCTTAGTGTCATTCATATTCTCACTAAAATAAGCAACAGGATTATTGTATTGACTCAAGAATGCAACAATAGCTACTCCACTTGCATCACATCTCACCTGAAATGTCTTCTTGAAATATGGCAGATCCAAAATCGGTCGTTCTGTTATCTTCTCTTTCAATACTCTGAATCCTTTTTCATCTTTTGATGTCCAATTAAGGGATATGTGATTTTTCTTTACAGTGTATAGTATGGGTGCACAAATGCTACTGAAATTCTTGATGAATTTCCTATAAAAACTTTATAACCTATGAAAACTTCTTACCTCAAACATGCTTCTTGGAGAAGGCCATTCTTTGATTGCCCTCATATTCTCTGGATCCATATTCAACTCATCTGAAGAGATCACAAAACCCAAGTATATGATTTTTGTCTTCATGAAAGAACATTTCTTCAGATTTATCAACAGCTTCTCCTGTTGTAAGCTCCTCAACACTAGTTTCAAGTGTCTCAAATGCTCTCCTTCAATCTTACTAAAAACTAAAATATTATCTAAATACACAATTAAAAACATACCAATGAAATCTTTGAGTACTTCATTCATCAATTTCATTAATGTGCTCAGGTAATTTGTTAAGCCAAATGGCATAACAAGCCACTCATACAATCCTTCATTTGTCTTGAATGTTGTCTTCCATTCATATCCTTCTCTCATTCTCATTTAATAGCCACCTTTCAGGTCTATCTTGGAAAAATAATTCGCTCCACTCAAACAATCCATCAAATCATCCATTGTGGGTAAAGGGAATCTATACTTGATTGTTATCTTATTGATGGCCCTTGAATCTATGCACATTCTCCAACCTCCATCTTTATTTGGTCCTAAAACAGTTGGTATTGTGCATGGCCTCAAACTTTCCCTAACCAAACCCTTATCCAACAATTCTTCGACTTGATTCTTTACCTCCTCACTTTCTTGAGGTGTCAACCTATATGTTTCTTTATTGCAAAACTTTCTCCTGGAATAAGGTTAATGTGATGATTGATACTCATGATGGGGGGTAAAGAGTGAGATAACTCATCCACCATGATATCAAAACAATTATCCAACAATTACTTAATCTCCGCAGGAAGATCATTCATATAAGTGTTCGTAAGGATGACTATGGTTTTTCTTACCACAGAAAACTGCATTTCCTGCTCCTTCTTGACTTCATTCAAGAGTTCCTTCCCACTCATGAGAAGTATTCTAGAACTATCTTCTTCCTTGAATCCTTTTTATTTTATTGGCAATAACATATTATTATGGCCATTCTTCTCAAGGGTTTAAGTATTTTCCCTTCCATCATGTACTACATTTATGTCATATTTCCATGGTCTTCCCAACAAAACATGGCAAACATCCATAGGTATAACATCACACATAATCTCATCTCTATAACCACCTATTTTAAATTTGACTTTACATTGTCGACTTACCATCACTTCATGTTCTTTATTCAACCATGATACCTTGTACGGGTTTGGATGTGAATTTTTCTCCAGCTCCATCTTCTCCACCATTTTTGTAGATACCAGATTATCAATACTCCCACTATCTATGATCACTTTTCATACACTATATTTGGTCTTGCATGCAATCCTGAATAGACTGTTCCTATCAAGTGGCTCCTTTACTTCTATGGTTTTAAAATAACCTTCCTCGTCATGAGGGATCTCCCATATTTTGTTTCCTTTGCTTCCAGATTCCTCTTTTGTTCTTTGGAAATGTGAACTTCTCCATCTTTCTTCCTCTCAGGACATTCCCAATACATATGCCATGTCTTTCCATAGGGATAGCATTTCACTTCTCCTCCTCTGCCTCTTCCTCTTCCTCGTGAAAAAGAGTTTCTTTCACCATATTTTCCCTCTTTGGAACCTCCTCCTCTCTCTGGATGACTATAATACTTTTCAGTCTCATCTTTGGGCTTCTGGAATTTCTCTCAGATAATTCCTCTACCTTGGTTTGGAGTCTTTCCTCTATTTCGCTAGATTTTTTTTCTGGCCAACTTTTCCTCTGTTTTCAGTGCCACATGATAAGCATCTTCTATGGTCTTCATTGTCATCATACTGATTTCATCTTGAATCTCATATCTCAGGCCATTTATATACCTAGAATTTTTTTCTTCATCATTCTATCAATGACATGCTCTGATGTTCAACCTGTAAAGTTCTTTAGTGTACTCCTTCACTGACAAGCCCTTCTATCTTACGTTCTGTAATTTCCTAAACAGATTTATCTGATAGTATTTTGGTATCGATTTATCCTTTAATTTAGCTACCATTCTATCCCAACTTTTGATTTTTGACTTACCTTTGCATCTTCTGTCAGTCTGCAATTCGTCCCACCACAATGTTGCATGTCCCTTCAATCTGGTCACAGCATGCTTCACTTTCTTTTCATCATCGATATCCTCATAATAAAAGTACTTTTCCAAAGCACTTATCCAATCCAATAGCTCCTCAACATCTAGGAACGATAAACACAGGTCCTATGTCTTTCTTCTGAAATAAAAAATCCTCTTTTTGGGAGTCCATGAGTACTCGTAAGTCCTTCAAGGGACCATGGGATAAATCTCCAATATCCAAAGAATTCAGGACTTGAGAACTCTCGGACTTCAGGAGTTTCAACAAACTCACATCGCGTTCCTCCCAAACGTCGAAGTAGCAAATTCCTGAATCGGTAATAAATTATCAATGGTCCACAGGACCCCTTGAAATCCACAGTGTGGAATGGTTTCGGTATTTCTAGCTTCGGCGATTCTTCCCACTCCAACACTCTATGCTCCCGAAGAACTGAACTCTAAACCAGATTAGACAGTTCCGCTACTTCCTCGGATCAACGATTGAAAATCCACTTCGCAGCTCCGAGCTTCGGGACTTTTCGAGGCACCACTTCACAGATCTCCCAGAATGTTGAATCTCCTGCTCTTTGGATCTATTGCCACGTGTCTCCATTTATCAATGGTGGGGATACACTCCACTCTTCGGTGCTTCAGGGAATTATCAACCCTTCACAATCACGTCCCCTTTCTCCTAGATAGTTGGTCTTCCTGACTCAACGACCCTTTGACACATGTCCACTGGGATCAACTCTCCAGATGAGTTTTTAGACTTCAAAACTTCAATGTTTCCACCTCCTTTTCACTCCACACTTCGAATGCTTCGAACTTACGAAGTTCGAAGGATTCCTCGATTTAATTCCTCTGCTACTTTCCTAGATCTAATGGCTAGGAAAGACTTGGTTTCTCCACTAGTGGATCTTTTCCACTCATCCTCGAAACTAATAAAACTCCTCCTTTTCTGAAGGATTTTGGTCACTATCCCTCCTGAGCTTGACCAAGCGAGGAAATTTAAACCTCTTGCGCCTTCCTTTGCGCTCTCCAGAACACTTTACAACTTCAAACTTAGAAGTTTTTCTAAATCACTCTTGCGCACCTCTAGTGCCCATTCACCTCGAAATTTTTTAAGTGTCTAGCACTCTGAAAAGTTAGACTATTCAAAACTCCAACTGAGTGTAGGCCCAATGTACACCTTGCATGGGTATTTTCTCAAACTTGCTATCCAGTGAGTGATTGTGAACTCCTTTCACTTCCTCTTCAAATTTTCACGCTACCTCTTCTGAGCTTTTGAGTTAGACTCGACTCGGCCTTTGCACACCTTGTGGGAACTATGCATTCCTTGCACCTGAACACTCATAAAAGAAACAATTGAAACTTATGGAACATTAAAAGTTCACACATCTCACCATACAATGCATACTCAATCACATAAACAAATAAAACTGAGAACGCGACATTCACTCCATGAACTCAAAAATAAGTAACACCATGCTTTTGGAAGAAAAACTATCTTCTTGTATTCATTCAGCAAAGTATGTACATAGACTCATATAATTCTCTGCAACTCCATTTACTTTCAACAGAAAAATATATTTTCCTTCATCAGTCTTATTGCACGTTCATTCAGCAGCCTTAACAACAAGGTTCATCAGCCTCATTTGGGCATAGATTACATATATTTATACACAAGGAGCTTCTCTATGTTTCCCTCCATCCTACCTTAGTGCTATCCTATCACAATTAAAACATTCATCTACTAAGGCCTATTACATTGAATGAGCATTTACCAACTAGATAAGAGTTGATGCTCGAAATCTGTACAATCCTATAGATAATTAAGAAGATGATAAACTCTTGTGATCCTATGCAATGGCTCAAGCCTCCAAATATTAAAGAGCTTTAACTACAATGTTTTTTCAAAAATTTAAGATGATGTTCCCTCCTTGGGATCAAAACCAACTTTAAATGTGTGCGTTGGGCATTGATTTGTCCTTCGCTCGGCCTCCTTTTAGTGTTGATGGTGATGCTTCTACATCAGAAACATATAGAGATATTGTAAGAACACAGTAATATAGTTAAACTTGGATTCTATTAATTATTGTTTGAGATACAAAAGATTGTAAAATTCAAAGCACACAAGCTAGCTAGAATGGTGGTAGCTTATCTCTGAAGATAGAGATGTGACGGTTATGCTCATTCACAAGAATTTTATTATAAATAGGCCGAAAAGGCCTTTTAACATAAATCATCAATGAGAAAACTCTAAAAATCCAAAACTCTAACCTCGAAAGATGAAACCCCAAAAGATTTGTGGGCCCTGATGTGGTTAGTTGATAGTCAACTCCCATGGGTGCAACTTTTGCATGAGATATTTGTTTGGGGCACTTGGTACCTCGTCAAAAAGGTCTAGTCAAGGAGTACATATTTTTTTCGGCCTAGCATTTTCCTTCCACTACATATTAGTCGTTGTCAGGAGAAAAAAACATTGTTTAAGGCCTCAAAACAACCCCAAAAGTTTGGGACCCAAAAAACTGTAGAAAAAATGCTAAGATGTGGAACCATTCTAAATTAGTGGAACATGTGGGTGGCCACAAGTATCCACATGGATCACCAACTTTTGAATATTTTCATTTTCACTCTGTTATACATATGGTTTTATTCATAATATTTAAAAACCATGCTATGAGCAAAACTTCACTTGTTATCACCACATGTCGTCTCAAACATTTGTCACTCGACCCTATCACCATAAGACTCTCTCCCTAAACTCATTTCCATATTTGCAATATTTATGAGCAATTTTTTAATGAATTTGTGAATATAATGTATGCATGGCCTCTTGTATGGCCTCAAGGTTGTATATGCTATGCTATTTTTCAAAATACATTTCTAGTTTGTAAATTATTGTATATTCATGGATATATGCTCAGCACTGTATTTTTAATATATGAACAAAAGGAGAGGATGTATTGAATCATTTAACTCTATTCCTATAGCCACGTACATGATACATTCATAATAATATTGGGTTTGTTCTCAAAAGTTATATATGGATGGAATGAGTTGGAAAACATTTTATACACCTAAATATGAGATGACTACATCATTGCATCTATATTGTTCCTGATACAAATATCATGCCTTTGTTACATGTTGCATATGTCTTTAAAGCATGATGATTTATGTCCCTCATTCTACCAACCTGATACCCTACCCATTGGCTATGAAGACTTGGTATTAGTAAACACATTGGATAT
>SNQJ01S0109871.1:0-19122 GCA_010110895.2 Picea sitchensis
TGGTGTTTTCTATCATTGGAAGGTTTACAACTAGGGTTTGATAAGCTCTTCATTGATTTGTAAGTGTATTTCTCATGCAAAACTTCTTAAATGAATGGTTGTAGGTTAAATCTCTTGCATTTATGGTTACATTGTTATTATTTCGCTTAATCATTGAAACCCTAGGTAGCAAGCACACAAGTAGGTCCTTGCTATATGCCCCCATGATAGAAAACTTGTTTTAGCCATTGATTAAGGAGAATATAGCCTAGTCGTTGCTACACTAATTCCCCTTTTTCTGAGTTATCCTTTTAACATAAGTTGAAGAAATAAGACGTCGTAGGCCTAATTGATTTTACACCTAGGGTTTTGACTTTTTAGGGTTTGAAGGGCCTTGCTCTTGCAACACCTTTCACCCTTAGATTTATGTTTTGAAGTTAGCCGTTTTTCCAAGGATTTTTAAGGAAAGAGGGAGGAGCATGAGGCCTTGCTTAAGCAACACCGAAATGAGCCTCCTCCCCTTAGGGTTTTGACTCTAGGGCCCTGCTATTGCAGCACCATAGAGCCTAACTCTCTCGTCCTTAGATTTAGATTCTCCCGAGACCTAGCCCTTGCCTCTTGACTCCATAATACCCTAAGGCACTAGTCTAACTCTCCAACGTTGAGCTTCTTGTGCCAAAACAAACCTTTCAAACTTCTTAAATTTGAAACCCTAACTAACCCTAACGTCTCACTAACCCTAATTTGATGATGACGTCATGCCTAGTTTGAACTCTTGGTTGATGGAAAACGTTGTGGCTTGGTCATCTAGCAATAGACATTGATGTGTAGATAAATTTCATTGGCTTATTGGCAAGAACATTCACCTCTTTGTCTACCAAACTAACCCTAGAACAAGGTTGACGTCACCTCTAGTATAGTGATGCAACAACCTTTGTATGTGAGCATTTAATGATATTTAATGCGTTGTGTTGATTCAAAGATTGATTATATACATTGAATGTTATATCATTTCCAGTGTTTATTGAGAAGTAATATTATAAGCCATAGTCATTTTTGCAATCATTGACTTCGTCAATAATTACTGTTGTATGTGCTCATATATAATATTGATAGTCATTAATTTGTGAAGTACTAACCACTACTGCACGTATTAGTTTTATTGTGGCTTTGTCTCACAAATAGGTGCTTCTTCCGTGGTATTTCTTCATATTGACTATCTTCTTGGCGGTAATCTGTGAAGGGAAAACCTACTTTAACGTTTTGAACTTTAATCCCTTGACCCTTTTCCTTTCAACACCCCAGACTACTAGGGACGTCTCCCTTGGGTTTAGCCACCCTAAATAGAAAGAGATCCCCATCGAGGTGACAGTGGGTGGGGAAGCTCTTGTTACACCAGTTTGATCCTTACCTTCCAGCTACTTGACCTAGACTACAAACTGAGCGATAACAGGGATTAAGACTTAGGGTTTGTCCATAGGTGACCAAAAAACAACCCAAGGCATCGACATATCAATCCTTGACCAAAGTTGAGAAGGGTCTCACTTGAGACGCCATGAGGATCACAAAGAGCATCTGGTCTTATGTCGACGATGAAGGACTAATTACACAAAGATCCATCTAGGATTGCATCCATGTTATTCATTGCATTGTATTTAACAAATGATAAAACATAAGGGAAACCATACATTCCTTAACAAACAACAAAGCATAACAGGAACAAAACATTCCAACAACACATGAGAAACACATCATGGGACCAAAATCATTGCAGCTTTATTATCATCTTCATTCCATCATTCACAAACATACATTTAGAAATTCATATATTGAAAGAAATAAATCCCAACCCTTCTAAGAAATTCCTTATTGTTACCTTACATCATGCTATGCACATCTATTCAAACTCTATATAGAGGACAGAATCATACTCACAATCAAAGACATTACAAAACATATGCTCAAGTTGAGCTCAATAACATCAATACTACTTCCACAACAACAATTCACAAGTTCACAAGCCAATGGGCTCACCAACTAACCAACTAGCCAATCAAAAACCCAACAACAACCCTCTTTATCTTGTCGTTGCTTCATTTTATATCCTTCTCTACTTTGGTGCTCTGTTTCTTTTAGTTCTACCCCACTCGTTCCTCCAGTTGCCTCCAGATGATAGTGTCGCACGCTTTTGTCGCCTTCCTGCATTTCAATATTACCTCTATGGAATCATGGAAATATTAACCATCTTTCCAACTCATATTCTTTCTGCTCCACATTCCCTTGTGTTGTTAGCAGTAATGATTCAAGGAGATTTCCAAAATATTATTTTTTTGATTCTGTCATGCACACATTGTCTTCTTGATTTCTGGCACATATCACAAAACTTGAACCAACATGCTTTGGAAAAAATCGAACTAGCACGCATTATCAAAACGTGATCTAGTGTGCATGCATCATGTTACCCCTTGTGTAGTTGCTTGAGCACGCACAACTTCGTTTGTGTGCACATGCGATATTTAACCAAAACTTTGGGTGCCAACAACCCCCCACCACTATTACTCGGCTCGTCCTTGAGCCAACTGCCTCGTTGAATAACCAATGCAATGGACAGAACTGTGTTCCTCGGTTCCTGCACGAACTTCTTGAATTTTCGATCAGGTTCATTGAGAATGCCTTGGAGTTCATGGGTGAGTTGAAAAACAACATCGACATCGATTGTTGTGACCTAAGGAATTGTCAAGTCTGTTGCATTCATTTTCTTAATCAAGGGGTTGGCATCAACCTGTGCATCTGTGAGCTAGGTGTAAAATATTAAGGCCTTATCGACCGCAAAAGTGATGAGCTTTGATATACTCTAGTGCTTAGCCCAAGCTGCAATAATATCCTTTTTCTTTGACACAATAGATGTCATTGTCAATGCACACTCATGTGGAGAGCGAGAGACCACATTACTCTTATTTTGTGTGACCTCAACCTTGGTTGCACGGGCTCTATAACAAAGAGTTGTTAATTCTGGGGGGGTTGTAGATGGGTCCACAAGGCGAAGCTATGATCCAACACCCTTGAAAAATCATGCCACCTGCTGAGGTCATCCCAAATAATCGCTTCAGGTGTTGCAACATATTTATGCAACTCTGTCTCCTTTGGAGTTAATTGGTGAATCCACACATGGAGTGCTTCATTCTGAGATTCAAGGACATGAATGTTCTTGGAAAGCCATTTAAGTTTTTATGGTGCTGAGATCTCTATCTGTACCTGCTCTCTCTTACAAACCTGTAAGTAAGCATCGTCTAAAGAAGTGAAGACATTTGTATGATGGGCTAGAAGGGATTCATATTGTGCCTTGTAATGTGCATGTTAGCCTCAACAAGATGCATTTGTTGGAAGTTCTGATTGAGAAAATTGTCCTCTTGTCAGTGACATCAATTACCTTATTTTCCCTAAATTGAATGAATTTGACATGGTGTAACTAATTTTCATATCAACCATTATTATTACCAATATTTTTCGTCGCTGAACATTCCCAAATAATGATGACTTGGACGATGTCATACATCTTCTAGTCTGATTCTCTGGAGGAACTATTCATGCTTCCTACACACCCCTGCAGTAGTTTACCCTAGATTATTTGGCCACAACGACCCCCCTGCAGTAGTTTACCCTAGATTATTTGGCCACAACGACCCCCCTGCAGTAGTTTACCCTAGATTATTTGGTTTCAACGACCCCTGGTAGGTTGCAACATTTCCTCATACACGCCCTTCCATCAGTTTCTTCCATGGAGGCACTTCGCTAGGCTCAGTCGGTTCTAGTAGTATCCATTGACTAACCAGTTGGTCTGCACTTAAGCCCATCTTATATGTTTTCTCAATGGGGTTGAGGAAGAGTGAAGTAGTAAACATTTATTTGGTTACCATAGATGGAGTAGATGTTTCCATCCTTCACACACATAGTTCCCTTATTTTCCCAGTAGAGAAATGAGGGACAATAGGTACAAAGGGATTTCTCAGCAGTGCATGTCGTGCCTTCATATATTGGTTGTGCGCCTCACACCACTACTTGGCTATCCATCACCTTTCATAAGACCATGTGTATCGACAAATATCTACATTCAGTCTAAATCCTTCCCTCGACGACTCTTCCACGGCTTCCCATTCATGTCAAAGTTCTCGATGCGTTTCCCACCATTATGCAGGTATTCCTATGAGCATTGTATCAAGAGCGTGAACCCGATGGTGTTCAGGAAAGTGTTGCATCCAGGAAATAAATCCATCCACTAGATCCAACCCATCGATCTGGTAGGATTCAAACTCTTCTTCATGCACTTCAGTGGTAATGCATGCACATCGCCTCGTCGAGACTTCATACATCTTATGTTGTCACCTCTTCGTGGCGTCATCCAAATTCGTATCATAGGATTTCACATTCTTCTAGCCTTGTTCCCCATCCACCATAGGATTGAAATAATATTCCTTTTGCCCCATGATCTTATTGATCTTCTCAATATTAGAGCTTTGTGCATCCTCATCCAATGGCTCATTGTATATGTCCCCTTCATTAGGATTTAGAGGCGTGATCACACATCGAGTGTCAACTTCAAACAAAATCTAACTCTCCTTCAAATTCAACGTTGCATGGTTGTCGAAGGCCCAATCAATGCCAAGTAAGGAAGGGTATGGGTCAGAGTCATCCTTCGTCTTCACCCCTTCTATATTCACCTCCACTTGCTCCAGTCATCCTATAGGGTAGATCTTGTATTGATTTTCCAATTGCAACTGAATGGGAGACCAGACCAAACTTGGTTTATCCATAAATTCCCATGACTTCTTCAGCAGGATGTTAACATTGGAACCCATATCCAACATGACCCCATGTAACATCCCCACTATAATCCTCGATTTAATTAATGCATAATGTAGATATAAATGTGGATATGGCCAAATAATGTAAATGCGAAATATATTTTCATGAATTGTAAATAAATATAATGTAATACCAGTTGTTGGGAAATGGATAGATATGGGGGTTGATTAATCCACAAGAGAGGGATAATTCCTAAAGAGTTTCCAAGAGGGGGTCCAAAGGGAAATAATTTATGGGTATTAATTCAAACCCACATTTCTGAATTTTATTATCAGTTGGGGAAACCTTCTATTTTTTGGTTGAGTGTATGAGAGCCCAATCATTGAATACATGCCATAGGGTGGGTGTGAGAGTCACATCCCATATTTATTAGAGATCATGGGGCTGAAGTACAACCAACATTGGGTATAGTGAGTAGTCAACTATCTTGGGAAAGGAGAGGAAATTATTATGGGTGGTAACAGACAATTTTAGATGAACAATTAGAGAAGAGAGGAGAGAGATTTGGAGCTAGAACAACAAGGATGGATGAATTTTAGAGCATGTTGTAGCAATTTTGGATCTTTTTGGAGCTATAAATTGAAGAGATAGGTTGTTAGGCTTGAAGAGTGAACTCCTAGGTGAGTTGCATTGTATCAACAAATGTTTGTTGTTGTTTTGCTAGTGGTTTTCCAGGCAGCGAGTTCCCAGCAAATAGATTCCTAGATAATTGAGCCAAATAAACCCTGATAAACAAATGGGATGCCCGATGGATTGAGAGAAGTGAAGGGGTGCATTCCTTGGGTTGAACAGGTCAAGAGGAAGAGAGATGGAGGAATTTCGGGATAATTGTAGAAGAAAACCAGTGGGTTGTGTGATATGGATTTGTGAAGGATTCTGAGAGGCACATTTATTTTGTGGATTCCTAGCCCCAGCTCAAGGGTAAATTTTTTTTTAGAACTGGAACAACAAGTATATGGGTGGGTGTAACATCCTCTCGAAGCAGTTGGTTACACAAACATTTTATAAAAGATAAGTGTTTATCTATTTGTTGAGTTATTCCATGAATTTAATTGTTGTGCTTAACTCTGTATATGTGAATGGTTAATTGTTGTTGTGAATGAGTTATTAGTTGCATTCATGTTCATTTAGAGTGTTGTAGATACATTTAATTATGGGTATCAGAAATTAGTTGAATATGTGTTTAAATCATAGCTGGTAAGCTACAAGATTTGATCAACAAAAGAAATTTTCATTTTTTATGTGTATATCCACAAGTAATGTTCCTTGGTTAAGTTGGGGAACACTACATAATGGTGTTATATATCAAGGTTATTCAACACCATGCTTGTATGGTCCAGAAGCCAACACAGATTAAGAAAATTCATGGTTGCATATTTCATCCTGTGACGATTTGGGGAAAAAAGGGGAATCGAAGTGAAACCCCCAAACTTTGAGCAGATTACCAGTTTAAGTGCTTTAGAGGAGCTGAAGAAGGTAATTCATGGCGTCAAGTTGCAGGTTGCAAAGTCGATTTTGGCCTAGAGGGTCGAAATCCTGTGAGTTTCATGACGACCGTAAAGTTTTCTGGATTGATGGCCTAGATTAATTTGATCTGGAGAATCATCAGTTAAGATTCAATTGCAAAATATCAAAGAAAGGCATTCCCAAAAGGTATTCAGGAAGAAGGTTTCAGACGGACTTGGAGTAAAGCATGAGGTTGATTCTAAAGGGATGAGTTTGAAAAGGTGAGCTTGAATTAACAAGAGTCGTAAGATCGGTCATATATTTTCCCAGTCGTTGGATTTGCAGGAGGTGTTTCAGGAGGGATTGTTTGGAAGATTGGGTGTGTTTTGGCATCCAATGAAGTCAGTCTGGCTGAGGTAACCAATGCACAATTTTTGGAGCTTGAGATGATCGTGGTCATTGAGAGGAACGATTGTTGACCGTCTGATCTATCGAATGAGCATGTTTTCTTGGAAAAGTTGAGGGTGAAGGAGAATTCCACACAAGTTTCCACGTCATTGTGCCATGTTAGAGGACATGTCAGCAAGGGCAGAAGAATTAGTGAGTTCCACATAGCTTTAAGATGCAGGTCTCCAGAAAAGAGATAATTTTGATGGTTCAGAAAGGATGGTTTGTGATAAGTCATCGAAAGGAGGTTGTCAGAGGGTTCGTTTGGGGAGAGTGCTTCCGATGGGCGAATCTGAAAGAACGATATCGATAGGTCATCGAACTTCGAAGTTTGGAAAGGTCAAGGAGTATAGAAATTTGAAGCTTTCTGATCAGAAGGTTCTGAAGAAGAGTTCTAACAGGCTTGCAAAGGTCTAGCTACAACTTGGCAAGGCTAGGAAGATCAACAATTGGGATTAATTGTGATTTTGAGATCAACTGTTTGGATCTAAAGACTATTACAATAGTGAATTAGTGAAGTTTTCCATGAAAATTTCCAATTTTTTAAGGTCTTCATCTTACAAGGCATTTTTTAGGGCCTAAATAATGCTTTTAGAAAATCAATTTTGTACAAAATTGTGTTTCCATGTCCTAGGACGCATAGTTTCTGCTTCTAAAATGATAGATCTCGGAGAGAGCTTTCCAAAAAAATAAATTGTTCTCCAAACGGAGCTTGTATGAGGGAGTTACAACAAAAATAGTCAAGGGTAAAATTTAGTACCAAATTTATTTTAGAGGGAATAACTCCTAGCTCAGGAATCAGTTTGGGGCCCAAGAGTAGTCTATGGAAATTTAATGGATTGTAGAAGTCAACTATGGAGCCAGATTTGAATTCTGGGTATCTAAAAATGTGATGGGAGAGAAAGAGGACACATGTAGCATGAAGGGGTGAAAAAAGGAAAATGGTCAAAACTTTTGAATACCATAACTTTATGCTTAGAACTAAGAATTGGGAAAATGAATAGTCGATGGAAATTTATTGAGGAGGATAATCCATATATTAACCCATAAAATTAATGAGCAGAAAATTTTACGGACAACTCAAAAGAAGATGACTGGTGGCATTAAAGGGAAAAAAAATTATAATTTATTTTCCAAATTGTGTATGTATTTATTTTCATCTAACATAAGTTGTTTGCATGCACATTKTYTGCATAATTAGAGTTTCATAGAAGCAGTTTGGTTTCTATATGAGAACCATAGMAATGGAAGATWCCCAAGGGTCCTACAGTCATGAGAAGGAATYCAKAGGTYTRCATGTCAKAATTGGGAATGTTGAGACTAAGTCAAATGGAAKAAGAGACATGAAAGAGTCTATAACTATGAGAAGTTTGCATAGAGAAGTGCAGAGCTATAGAGTTGATAATGAAAATATTATGAAGGCTTAGGAAAATATAATTCAGAGCTTGAACATGTTGTAGAATTGATCCAATAAGTTCTTTGGAACAAATCCCGAAGTTAGTGCTAGGAAAGTCACAACATCCAAATAACATAGTAGAAGGGATGGACATGGGAATGATAGGCATTCAAGGAGTAGGAGCAGATGCCATCCTTCCCCAGAAAAATCCACTAGGAGAGATCATGGTAGTTCAAGGCCAGGGAGCAGCCCAGGTGTGTCCCCTGTCGGGAGGCAAAGGAGAAGGCCTGAGGGATACATCTTGCAAGGTGAGCTTAGGAAGATCAAGCCACCAACTTTCAATGGTGAGCATAGGAAGGGAGAAGAGGTAGAGGTTGATGTCTGGCTATTGGAAATGAAAAAATATTTCCAGTTGCATGATTACCCCTCCAAGGTAGAAACAAGAATTGAAACCTACCACTTGTAGGGAAAGGAAACCATGTGGTGGGATCAGCGTAAGAAATCCAAGCACCTTGATGAGAAGAGGGTCTCATGGAGGTCGTTCAAAAGATATTTCCAAGAGAAATATTTATCTGAGCATTACTACGAGAGGAAGATGAAAGAGTTATTTGAACTCAAGTTGGGAAGTATGACAATGGATGAGTATGAGAAGAGGTTCTTTGAATTGTTGAAGTATGTTGAATTGATAAATGATGAAAAGGTCAAAATCCAAAGGTTTTATAGCGGGTTACCCTCCTTCTACAAACAAGATACAATATGATAACCCCAGGACTTTGGAGGAGACCATAAGGAAAGCAAGGCATCTCTATGAGAAAAGCAGAGGGAGACCAGTCTTTCAAAAGAATTGGAATGACAAGATGAAAGAAACGAGGGAGCAAAGGCAGAAATGTTTTAAGCCAACCTTCTTCAAGAATAACTCTCAAGAAAATCAACAAGGACATACAACCCAAAATGAACAGAAAGCAGTTGAATCTTTTGGAAAAAGGCCAAGGCAAAAACCTATACAATGTTGGGGATGTGAGGGGAATCACTTGTATAGGGAATTCCCTCACAAAAGAGAAAGAATGAGGATTGTTCACAACATTCAGGAGGCTAAAACAGTGGAAGATATGGGAAGAAACATGTCAAATATTTATGTAGTCTTAGACAACAAGCAAGCAAAGTATCAATCCCCCATGATTGAAGTGGAAGGGAATATTGATAACAAGGGATAAGAGAAAGATCAACGAGTTGTTTAAATATTGTCTGATAGACATGAATGGACTCAATTGAAAGTTGGGTGTGAACATTATACCTCTGGGTTCATATGACTGACTAATTATCATGGATTGGTTGGAAAAACACCATGTTGTCCTAGACTGTTACAAAAAGAAAATGACTTGTCTTGATGAAAAATGGAAACAAGGAAAGATTCAAGGAATTTTGAGAGTTGTAGCTATTAGAGAAATTTCTGCCATGCAAATGAAAAAGAGTTTTAGGAAGGGATGTCAAATCTTTATAGCCTACATGGAAGACACAGCTAGTGATAAATTGGCAAGTCTTGAAGTCCATTTGGTTTAAAAATATTTTGAAGATGTTTTTGAGGAGATTCCAGGATTTCCATCGAAGAGAGACATCGATTTCTCTATTGATTTGGTGCTAGGTTATGCCTCAGTGTCCAAGACACCTTACATAATAGGCACACTAGAATTAAAAGAGTTGTAGATGCAGCTAGAGGATATTTTGAAAAAGGAGTACATACGCCCAAGTGTGTCACCTTGGGGAGCCCTAGTTATTTTTTTGAAGAAGAAATATGGAACCTTAAGGTTGTTTATTGATTTCAGACAATTGAATAAGGTCACTATGAAGAAAAAATATCCCTTGTCAAGGATTGGTGATTTATTTGATCAGCTAAAAGGTGCAAGAATATTTTTCAAGATTGAATTGAGATCAGACTATCATCAAGTGAGGATAAAGGAAGAAGATATTAGAAAGACAACATTCAGAACAAGGTATGGGAATTATGAATTCATGGTAGTGTCATTTGGACTATCAAATTCCCGAGCTATTTTTATGTGTCTAATGAATGGAGTGTTCAAGGAATACCTAGACAAGTTTGTAATTGATTTCTTAGATGATATTCTTATCTACTCTAAGTATGAAGAGGAGAATGAGGAGTATATGATAATAGTGCTAAAGGTTTTAAAGGAGCATAAATTGTATGCCAAGTTAAGTAAGTGCATATTTTATCAAAAGAAGATCCACTACTTGGGGCATACTATTTCAGCAGATGGGATAACAATTGATTCTAAGAAGATAGAGGCCATTAGAGGATGGTCAACTCCAAGAAATGTGATGGAGGTCAAGTCATTTATGGGTTATTACTGAAGATTCATAAAAGGGTTTTCAAAGATTGCAAGCCCAATCACTTCCTTGCAAAAGAAGGGAGTGAAGTTTGAACGGACACCAAAATGTGATGAGAGTTTCCAACAATTGAAAATATTTTGACAAGTGCGCCCATATTAAATATTGTAGATCCAGATGAATACTTTGTAGTGTGTACATATGCATGCAAGGAAGGGATTGGTGGAGTCCTCAGTCAAAAATATCATGTGGTATGTTATGAATCCCGAAAATTAATAGAGCATGAGAGAAATTATGTTGCTCATGATCTAGAGTTAGCATCAATTGTACATGCATTAAAAATGTGGAGGAATTACCTCATAGGGAATAGGTTTGAGTTAAGAACAAACCACTATGGTATGAAACATTTATTTGGACATCCAACACTAAATTCCAGACAAACTAGATGGTTGGAATTTCTTAGTGAGTATGACTTTGAAATTAAACATATTAAAGGAAAATAAAATCAGGTGGTTGATGCACTTAGCATAAGATATCATGAAGTGCATATTTCAGCCATAAACATGTACAAGACATATTTAAAAGATAAAATTCTTGAAGCAGCAAATCCATATCAACATAATTTGCAAATAAAAGAAAACTTACAACAAGAAAATTTATAGCAGAAATTTAAATATTATGAATTAAAAGAGGATGTAATTTTATTGTATAAAGGCAAGGTGTTTGTGCCAAATTCCACGGAGATGAAAAATATAGTGTTGAGAGAAATGCACAATGTGCCATATGTTGGGCACACACGATATCAAAAATCAATTACAACTATATAGAGCCAATATTTTTGGCCAAGAATGAAGAAAGAAGTAGCTAACTACATATCTTGTTGTCTAGAGTACCAAAAGGTGAAAACAGATCACAAAAATTCAACGAGATTGCTACATCCATTGCCCATTCCAGAATGGAAGTGGGAAGTGGTTACATGAGATTTTAATATGAAGTTCCCTAGAACAATGAAGCAACATGATTCCATCATGGTGGTGGTGGAAAAATTGACTAAGGAAACACATTTTATTCCTGTGAAGACAACACACAAGGCAACAAACATTGCAGATATTTGCACGAAGGAAGTTGTCAAGCTACATGGAGTGCCTAAGGAAATAGTTTGAGACAAAGATTCCAAGTTTACATCCAAAATTTGGTAAGGTTTGTTCAAAGGATTTGGGACAAATATGAATCTTAGTACAACGTATTACCCAAAATCAGATGGGAAAACAAAGAGGACCAATAGGATAATTGAAGACATGCTCAAAATGTATGTGATGGATCAACCATCAAAATGAGAAGACTATATCCACTTAATGGAGTTTTATTATAATAATGGGTATCAATCCTCATTAAAAATGAGTCCATTTGAATCTTTGTATGGCAGGAAATGTAATACGTCAATGAGTTGGGATAACCCAACAGACAGAGCCATCATTGGTCCCTATTTGCTAAAGGAAATGGAAGAGAAGATGACAAGGATCATGTATAAATTAAAGGTTTCCCAAGACATGAAGAAGATTTATGTATACAAGAATATAGTTTATAGAGATTTTAAAGTGGGGGAATAAGTTTACCTAAAAGTTAAAGCAAAAAGAAGTTCGATAATATTGGGTTGTTGCTCGAAGTTGGTTGTAAGGTATTGTGGGCCTTTTGAAATATTAGAAAAGATAGGGACAATTTAATACATGCTTTCATTGTATGCATCCATGAGAGTGAATAATGTATTTAATGTGTCATTATTAAATAAATATGTGCCTGACCCTAACCACATAATTGATTGGACTGTGATCTAGGTGGAAAACAAAGGGGATTTCTGGGTGGAACTAGTACGCATCATGGATCAGAAAGTCATAGTGCTCTGAAACAAATACATAGGGATGGTAAAGGTTCAATGTACCTACTATGTTCCTGAAGATGCAACATGGGAGCATGAATAAACCATGCGGGAAGAATACCCGCAAATGTTTTCGAATTTTGAAGAAAATAGAAGCTAAAAACACAAGACTCCATTTTGGGGAAGCTAGTTACTAGAACCACATGTTTGAAATTCGTGGTCGCCTGTGTTGATAGCCCTAATAAAATAATGGTGTATATTGATAGACTAAAGGAAGTGAAGGTGGTGCGTTCCTTGGGTCAACAAATTGAGAATAATGAGATATTATGGTTGGGATTGTTGTTGGAGGGTAAAGATTGCATAATATTATTTCACTTTCTAAGTATTGTGATGTAAATTTATATATGTATTTCATCATGGTGTAGTGCATAAAGGATGATGCACAATTGTAAGGGAGGGGGAATGTAACATCCCCACTATAATCCCTGGTTTAATTAATGCATAATGTATATATAAATGTGGCTATGGCCAAGCAATGTGAATGTGAAATGTATTTTCATGAATTGTAAATAAATATAATGTAATACTATTTATTGGGATATGGACAAAGATGGGGGATGATTAATCCACCAGAGAGGGAGAATTCCTAGATATTTTCCAAGAGAGGGTCCAAAGGGAAATAATTTACGGGTATTAATTCAAACCCACATTTCTAAATTTTAATATCATTTGGGGAAACCTTCTATTTTTTGGTTGTGTGTATGAGAGCCCAATTATTGAATACATGTCATAGGGTGGGTGTGAGAGTCACGTCTCATAGTTATTAGAGAGCATGGGGCTGAAGTACAATCAACATTGGGTAGAGTGAGTAGTCAACTATCTTGGGAAAGGAGAGGAAATTCGTATGGGTGGTAACATGCAGTTTTAAATTAACAACAATTAGAGAAGAGAGGAGAGAGCTTGGGAGCTAGAACAACAAGGTTGGGTGAATTATAAAGAATGTTGGAGGGATTTTGGAGCATTTTGGATTTGAAAATTGAAGAGCTAGGTTGTCAGGCCTAAAGAGTGAACTCCTGGGTGAGTTGCATTGTATTAACAAGTGTTTGTTGTTTTTTTGTTGGTGGTTTTCCTGGAAGTGGGCTCCCTTGAGTTCCCAACAGATATATTCCTAGATAACCAAGTCAAAGAGACCATGGTAAACAAATGGGACGCTCGATGGATTGACAAAAATGAGGGGGTGCATTCTTTGGGTTGGGTATGTCAAGAGGAAGAGAGATGGAGGAATGTCGAGATAATTGTAGGAGAAAACCAGTGGGTTGTGTGATATGGATTTGTGAGGGACTATGAGAGGAAACCTTATTTTGTGGATTCCTATCCCCATCTTGGGGGTGAATTTTTGTTGAGAACTAGAACAACAAGTCTATGGTTGGGTGGAACGTCCTCCCCAAATAGTTGGTTGCAAAAACGTTTTATAAAAGATAAGTGTTTATTTATTTGTTGAGTTATTCCAAGAATTTAATTGTTGTTCTTAACTATGTATATGTGAATGAGTTATTAGCTGCATTTATGGTCATTTAGAGTGTTGTAGATGCATTTAATTATGGGTATCAGAAATTAGTTGAATATGTGTTTAAATCATAGTTGGTAAGCTACATTATTAGCAAAAGAATTTTTTTTTTGTATGTGTATTACCACAAGTAATGTTCCTTGGTTAATCTAGGGAATGCTAAACCCCATCCATTTCATAACTCCCTAGTTCATTTTTCATCTTGAATTCTTTGTTTTTTCCCTTCTTCTTACCGACCTGGCACAGATCCCTTCCTCGGAGGGGGACTTATATAGTTCTCTCTATCCCTTATCCCCCATGTAGGTTGCTAACATTTGTGTCAACTTTCTAGTAGCATTAGAATCATTTAGAAATATCAAACAACAACATAAGAAGTTACTTACTTGATCTTCACTATTTGTCTCGCGACCCAAATCATGCAGTGCTTCTTCGCGTTTTGTGTGCTTCAACTCCTCATGGCGATGTTCTTCAATCTCTCTTTGCTCGACACATCACAAATCTTATTGTTTGTGTGCTTATTCCAATGACCTTTATTTCACACACTATATTTCTTCGTTCACGCAAGCTTCCTCCAATGACCTTTGTGTCAGGTGTTGTAATTCTTTTTGGTGTGGGCCTCTTCCAACAACCTTTGTGTCGTGTGTTGAACTTCTTCATGAATCCAGGCCTCCTCAAGTGACCTTTGTGTCACTAGTGGTATCTCATCTCATGCCCTTTATTATTCAATGGCCCTCTACATACAACACATAAACTGCTTCTACTGAGAAACATTGAACTTAGGAGGGGGTTGCATGGCCCTTCTAATCATCCCCTCTGGAATTTGACCCAATATTTAACCATTCTTGAATTCCATTCCTTTCTTCACTCCTGCTCAGGTTATCACCCAGACATCAACCTCCTCTTCCTTCTTTTTCTCGCATGGCTACACAGTCACCATATTGCAATGTGTCTTCTTCTCTTCCCACTTTTTTAACAATTCGAGACAATCCTCTATGACATGTTGGGGGTTGTAATAGTATCCACACAGAGAATATGGTTCAGTACAGAACCTTGACACATGACCAATATATCCATAGTTAAAGAAGGTGGGGGCCTTGCCTCCCCCTCTTCCATATCCTCATTTGTGACCATGTCCATAGTCGCTTCTGGGACCTCCTTGATATCCACCTCTTTCAGCACCACCACGATCACCATCGTTATGTTATTCTTGTACCCAGAATACATCATGGGTATGGTATTGCATCAACTGGAGTGACCAATAGTTGTTTACATCATGCTCCATGGAATTATAGAATTCACAGAATGGAGTATGATGCGTCTTTTGATACTTCTCCAATGTTGGGAAGCGAGGTGGTACATGACCCCAATGTTTACAAATTTTGCACCATTTCGTCCAAGGCCTAGTTGGAAATGGACTCGATGTTCTCATTTCCACATAGTTTCCAAGCACAAGGAACTTGTCTCTACAATGCCCCTCAGACCGACACATGGTACACCATATGTTCTCGTGCACGACTTTTTTCCTTCGCCATGTCCTGCAATTGCATCATCATATTGGGTAGTCATGACTACACCTATGCTAATCCTTCTGGTGTCTCTCCTCCTCTCGATGTAACCTCCAATCTCATTGTGATTTCCATTGTTTCTGCTTGAGTTGTCACCTTCGGTTGGGTGAGTGGAACTCAGATATGGGGAAGTAACCCCGCAATGAACCATTCTCTATGTTGTACATCCTGGATCTAGAACGTCATCCTATCAAACAAAATCTTGAACTGTTGGTCATAATCCCACATAGTTTCTCCTTATTTATGCTTAATCTCCTTGATCTTTGTAATACACTAAGACTCCAACTTGGGATTTTGAAATTTCTTATATAGATCTCTCATGATTTATATTAGGAACCTTGTCTATCCCGCTGGTGCAATGGACTTGCACTTCATATACCACAGCAAGGCTCTCTCCCTAAATGTGGTCTCCAATTGTGCAATATTCGATACCTCATTTGTGATCCTCTTCATATACCATATCGCTTCACACGTGAACCAATTCTACTCGGCATCATCTCTACTCATTCCATGGAATAGGGGTAACCTCAGGGTACTATCATGATTTGACATCCTCAATCTCGAACTATTTCCTCTTATTTGACTACTAGGTGTCGGGATTCTCAATATTGATACTCTTCTTAGCGAAGTAGCATTGACCTCGTCTTATTCTTCACTCGTCACCTCTCTTTTGTCTTATCCTTCTACTCTTGTCTCTACTCCAATCATCTCTTTATATGTTGTTATTTCTTCTTGGGTACAAATGTGCAAGGGGGATGGTTCAAAGGAGGGGTAACTCCATCTTCTATTAACATATCTTATGAGGTGACCAAGAGAGTTTCCTACCTATATTCATGCAAGACCATCTATGATCACTAACTCCTTTCCCCCACCACTAGGGGATCCTCCATATTCCTCTACTTGTCCTTCTCCTCGTATTCCTTCGAGGTTGTGGCACTCCACAACATCCAAGGGGTTCATACTTCATCTTCATGGCCCCTACGATGACAACTACTACTACCGATATCCCCACTGGAAACCCTATTGTCAATGCCACATATCTTTGTGGGCCTATCCTCATATGTGCTCCTATATAGAACAACACACTCTCCCACACTTCCTCCTGGTGTGGTATCCTTTCTCTTCACTATGGGCCTGACCCCTTGTCACATGACCCTTTCTATCTTCTTTCAACTTCTTTATTCTACTCTCCTTCTTAACTCAACCCTTCTTGTGTATATTTTGGCACTCTCTCTCCTCTGCTCCTTTGGGTCCATTCTACTCCTCACCTCATCTCAACAAATTATGGATCCTCCTCAATGGATCCATCTCCTTTCTCATTTTCCCCCATCTTTTCACCCCCCCTAGCATTTGGGGAGTCTACTTAGCCATCGTGTCGGGATCCATGCACATCATCCCTTTCTCCATGAACAACATCTTTATCTAGAGTGGGATTTCTTCTAGCATCCTTATTTTAAGACCTTCTGTGAACATACTTTAAACTTCATTGAAAGAATTAGTGTATTCTACAAATAATAAATTATATACCCTTCCTTCACTCGAGCAAACTAGAAAAAATGGCTCGAGTCCACTTGCTATTCAATGCCTTCAGCCTATCAACCGTGGCTTGTGTTGATTTTTCTAGTTTCCAAATATGATAATTATTACCTTGTGATTTCAAACATATTTCAATGTCATTGTTATCATAGAATAATCACACACTAAAAATTTCAACTGAAATAAAACTGCAGTGGAAATAATAAAATCATAGAGAGATATCCATGCACAATAGACACAAGATTTATCCTGGGAAAACCCGAACTTGGAAGAAAAAACTAGCAAACTTTTCTCTAGAAGAAATTTAATCCAAGTTCACAAATACATCACCATAATCCAAGAACATATAAATTTTCACCCTAGTGTGAGGAAGAACCCTCAAGCATGGCGCACCATTGAAAAAATATAACACACCACCAAAAAAATTTCTAAGATGCTCCTTGAAGAATTTGTTGGAACTGCTACTACAACTGCTACTAGACTTGCGCACTGGATGAGGAGCTAAGTCAATGTGTAATAATGAAATTAACTTGCCTTTATTTATACTAATCAAGTCACTTTATTTTACTAGTAGGGACGACTTGTCATTTTTGTCTTTTAACTTTATTGTCTTTCTTTTGTATCCTTTACAAATGTTCCAATGGGACGACTTGGTCTTCTTGTCATTTATTTCTTTCTAGTGAATTCTGGGGTCTTCTATAATGGTTTATTTATATTTTCTTATGGAGAATGAATGCCTGAAGTTGAAAAACTTCAGCACTCCCTCTCAACAAGGGAGACATTCTCCATACTTGGATTTATTCTGTCATAGAAAAGTTTCTTCATGAGCCATGTTGATGATCCATCTCCAGACAACTATGTCTAGAACCTTGGGTCTTAATGAAGACCACACCTGGACCATTCACCTCCACAAGTACACCCTTATGAGTGAATGTCACCACAGGTAAGCCCCTGTGAGTGAATTTTGCATTCTCTGTTGGTTAAACTACCAATGCTGAGAGAATGACGTCTAATTCTATCTGACACATGGAAGCACCTCAAGCACCTCGAGTCCACTGGTAAAATTTTGTAAGTAAGGACTACACCTAGGCCCATTTACCCCGGAAGTAGATGTATCCTTCTCCATAGGCCATATCTAGGAGAAGTTCTACCCGATGCTTACCTGGGCCACTCACCACCACAAGTACACCCTTTTGAGTGAGTGTCGCTTATAGGTAAACCCCTGTAAGTGAATATTTCAGTCTCCATTGGTTAAACTACCAATCCTAAGAGAATGACACCCAATGAAACCACACATTGGAGGAAAAATAGAACCTCGAGTCTTTTGTCCTCTGAAGACTACGTCTGAGCCATTCACCACAGGTACACCCTTCTGAGTGAATGTTTTCCTGATGCTACCTCCTGGAGAACCATCAACACCTCGAGTCTTCTGTCCTTCGAAGATTATGCCAGGGCCATTCTCCACTGGTCAAATCACCGTGAACAATCTCGGGAGGAAAAAATCAACACTCCCTCTTAGTGAGGGAGACATTCTGCATCACACCAATTTTTTCCCTGAAGTAAACAAAATTCTCTCTAGACAGAGGCTTGGTGAGAATGTTTGCTATCTTCTCATCTGTGGATATGTGTTGAAGCTTCACTTCTCCCTTCTACACCATGTCTCAGATGAAGTTCTGCAAGAATATTCCAAAGCCACACTACTTCACAAATTGTGACATTGGTTGTAATATGCTTCGTCTCTACTATATTGAGTGCTACCGAAGTTTGCTTCCTACTTATCCCATAAATCATAAATGATCTCAAGCTGAAGTAGCACCCTGAGGTGCTCAATCTGTCTACTACACTCCCTACCCAATCAAAATCTGTATATCCCTGCAGCCTCACTTCACCACTTGAGACAAACCATATCCAATTGTACCATGTCGATACATCATCACATGCTTCATTGCAACCCAATGGAATTTCCTTGGCTTCAACCAAATATTGGCTCAGGGTGTTGATGACTCCTAGGAATAACAACAATGATTTACTGTACCCTTGGTCTCCTACTTTACTTGTCAACCTGGGGTTCATACAAACTTAAGAGGTGTTATGTAATGTATAT
>SNQJ01S0109872.1:12997-24125 GCA_010110895.2 Picea sitchensis
TTATCTTTACATTTAAATACTCAAATTAATAAAATGCATGAATTGCTTCATGTATGGTAATGAGAACCCAACTGGAACCGAAAGACTTGGACTATTAGAAACCTGAATAGAATGAGTATAAGGTAGATTGACCACATGAAAGGACTAAAGAGAGTAGGATCGTGTTGTGCTTGTCATCCCACCTAGATTCATAAACAATGTGTTGTTGTGCTCTGATATATATTCATTTCCAATTGTAACATTCCCCATCTTAATTAAGGAACATTATTGCGTAAAATATACATAAAATTAAATTTTTTCTTGATAATTCATTTCCTGTAGCTTACCAACTACAAATTATGCATAGATTTAATTGGATTATAATGCCCATAATTAAATGCATATACAACATTATAAATGCATATGAATGTAGATAATAAATAATTTATAACAACACATAAAACCATTCTCATTCATAGAGTAAAATGCACAACCATGAGACTCATAAGAAAACTCAGATAACATATAAACACTTATATTTGAAACAAAGTTTGTGCAACCAACTGCTTGGGAAGGACATTCCACCCAAACATAGACTTGATGTTCCAAATCTCAAAAACAAGTAATTCTGAAGCTGGGGTGATCCAGATGGATGCCAGTGTCCTCCCACCTATTCCAACTGGTTCATTTTGGCAGTTTTCCATTTTCTTTTTCCTAATCTTCGGGTCCTTGACTTGCGGGGCCATTTTGAGGCCCTAAACAACATTTTTAGGGCTCGCCACAATCGAAAATGACCTTCGATAGGTAGTGATAAAATGTGTAGTCCTCGGATAGACCTTTCCAATGGGCTATCGTGCACCTAAAACGAAGATAGTATGCAAAAGTTACGACCCTGAGAAGTTGATGTACTAACTTACCCAAATGGGGCCCACATTAATTTTGGCACTTCATCTCTTAGGGTTAGGTTTTTGAATGTCTAGGGTTTTTGAAATTCATGTTTATTGTAAAAATGCCTTTAGAGCCTCATTGTAATCATCTTCTTGTGAATGAGCTTAACCGTCACATCTCTTCTCAGAGATAAGCCACCACCATTCCAACAAGCTTGTTTTCCACTGCATTTTACAGTTTCAACGTATTTCCTTATTGAATAGAAAACCAATTTTACTGTATATTTGTTATTCTGTGTGACGCATATTTTAATAATATGTATTCATTTCGTTATGCTCATAAAATCCGGATAAGTGGTATCATATCGGTCTGCTCCTTGTCGTCTTAATGCATGTACCCAACGAGGTCAGGGTACAAAGAATTGGGTCTCGAGCTTGTTTCTCTTGAGGACAAAATATCTCGGACGCCTAATCGACCTATCATGGTAGGAGAAAAGAAAGATGATGAGATAGGAGATCATTTCAATATGTTGCTTGAGGAATCCCTCACACAATAGAGGAACGAGATGATGGATAGTTTCGTGCAAATCCTTCGGCGACTACCAACATGCGATGCATCTTCTTCGAGCGGAGGCGCCGCCCCCTTCAAGGTAAAAATCAACTTCAATATTCCTATATTTGAAGGTCAGATAGACGCAAATGTTGTATACAAGTGGTTGAATCTACTAGAAGGGTATTTTTCTATCCATAGCTTTTCAAATAGATAAAAAAATACTTTTGTGCTCCTCAAAGCTATTCCCCATGTCAAAGATTGGTGGGAAACTTTTTGTGAGCAAAAGGAAACAGAGGAAACCTCATTATTTACAGTCGCGACCACCTGGGAATCCTTTAGGGATGCTATTAAGGAAAAATACTATCCGTTCGGATGTTATACCGAATTGTATACCAAATGGACCACACTGCAGCAAGAAATAGACTAAGCAGTGCCAGATTTCACAAATATCTTCCATACCCTACGCACCAAGGTGGGTATCAAAGATTCATAGTGACATCTAGTGCTCAAGTATTTTGGTGATCTACATAGATACATCCAGACCGAAATGGAATTTCTGGACATCTCGTCCTTGGGCATGGCCTATCTATATGCCGTCAAATTCGAGCAGAAGCTCAAACAAAAGACACGACAATTTGGGCCTGGGAATCCCTCGCAACAAAAACCAGGAAAGGGCGGCCCCAATCTGAAAATACACTGAAAATACAAAGAAGGATACTGAGAAGTGGTGCGACTTCCATAAGAGTTGTTTTCCCCTGACCACGTTTTGAGGATCCTTGGTCATTTTTTACCATTTTGGGACTTCAACAGGTTGTCAAAGATGGAGCGCAAGACGAAGCAGAGATCGTGGGATCTCGAACCCTTTTAGGTCTTTTTTGGGATTTGATATTATGTAATGGGTATGGAAGGGTCGGCCCATGGGTTTACCCATGCCTAGCCCCACTTTTGTAATATATATATAGAAGCTATGCGATGTAGAAGATAATAGTGATCGATCTATGTGATCCAAGGATTGTAAATGCTTTGTGCATATTATGTAAGACTGGTAAGGATAAGTGCAAGGGACTGTAAGAGATCGAGAGGAGGCTTTGTGCTAAACCTAACTCGAGGAAGGAGGATCTAGCAAAGTGTGCATATCTCTTGTCCTATGTAGAGTAGGGTTTTTGAGGCTATGTGCATGTAACTGATTAACAAAAGATAATAGAAGAGAAGAATAGTTGGTGGACGTAGCCCCAAGGGGGGGGTGAACCACGTATATGTTGTGTTGCTCTGCTTTGTGCAATGTGTTGATGTGTTGATGTGTGACTTGCTATGATATAGATGAATGTTAGATATAACTGATGTTTCTTTGTGCTTAATAAGGAAAATGAATGTTAGATCTGACCTATGTGAGTATGCTTAGTGCCTGAAGTTGTTAGATTCAATGTGTTTATTTTATGCTAAGTGCTATTAGATGTGGATCTGGTTGAATATTGCGATGCTTTGTAATTAGAGTTTGTCTGCATTGCTACTAAGAATTGAATATTGATGATTTTTTACTGCTAAGTGCTTTGTTAAATTTTAGAATCACATATCTGTGTCCCAGCTAAGGTTGCAGACATCTGAGTCCTGCAACCATCCCTGCCTCTACCTCGGGTGAAACTTCATCTACTTCGTAGGTGATGCTAAAAGGGCCGATAGTTAGGGTTTTGTTGGTGCGTTGTTGTAGCATTGAACCCTGGGTCTGCCCTTGCACCAACAAATGGTTCCATCGTCGGGACCTAAAACTGTGATTGCTGGGAACTGAGAAAGAAGAAGCTTTGTGCAAATATCTGACCTGAAACTGTGATTGTTGGGAACTAAGAAAGAAGAAGCTTTGTGCAAAGATCTGACCTGAAACTGTGATTGCTGGGAACTGAGAAAGAAGAAGATTTGTGCAAAGATCTGACTTGAAACTGTGATTGTTGGGAACTGAGAAAGAAGAAGCTTTGTGCAAATATCCGACCTGAAATTGTGAAAACTATATGCGTAGATCTATCGCTCTAGTGCGCAGTACTCTACTTGGTTTGTGAAGCTTCGTGCTAAAGAAAATAAGTCTGATGTGAAGAAAAGAGGTAAGATTTGAATGCTTTGTGCTCTGATAAAGGTAAGAATAGTGAAAATTTCTAGATCTAGAAGCTTTGTGCTCTGTAGAAGTAATATTAGTGGAAATTTTTGTTTCTAAAGTATGGATCTAGGCATGTTTTGTCCTAGACTGGAAACTAGGGCACTGACAGACGAAAGAAGATTTGATATGAGTAGATATGATAAGAATAGTGAAAGATATGTTATACCTATGCATAGAAAGAATTTTTGGACTAACGAATGGATGCAGGACCCTAGAAAGAATTTGTTATAGGTTAGCTACTCTGATCCTAGCGTGAAGTATAGGAGAGGTTAGGGAACATTTAAAAGAAAGAGAGGATTAACCCTTTGCTACAGTTGTAGAAAACCAGGACATCTTGCTAAGGAATGCCCTGGAAGAAGACCTAGTTTCCTTTGTTGCAAAGCTATGAACCATGAAGTATTGGATTGCCCTAGAATGATTGCTAAGATTGAAAGAATGATAATGAACCAAGAAAACCCTAAGGAAGATCCAAAAACTGATATTATGACAGAACCCCAGAAAGAATCAGAAAAAGTATTGCTACAGATGAGAGGAACCCTGAATGACCACCGACATATCAGCTTATCAGAGATCTTCAAAGAAAAAGTGTACATTGAAACAAGCATAGGAGACTTTGACATTGACTGTGTTCTGGATGAAGAAGCATAGGTGAATATTATGACAGAAAGAACTTGGGAAACTTTAGGGGAGCCTGCTATGATTCCTTCATTGGGAGGAATAGGACTATTCAGAGGAAAGCTGATAAACCTATGTGGAAATCTTACCCAGATATCTATGAGTGCCAATGGAACTTCGATAGAGGAAGAATTTGAAGTTGTTAAATTTATTGAGGACAACACTCCATTTGCTATGTTGCTCGGAAAACCTTGGACTGAAATAGATCAGGCTAGAAGGAAAGAAAAACAAGTCTTAGAGCAGAAGAAGCAAGAGTTAAAAGATTTCATGACTAGGAAGATCGTGCACTTGATTAAAGAAAAGGAGAACAGATCGAAGCCATTTGAAACTAGAGAATTGGATGTCGCAGTTGCAAGAATACCAGAGGACTCCCAGAAGATTGCAGTACCTATTCCAGATACAAATGAAGTATTACCCCTGATTTCTAAGAAAGAATCTCAACATCGTGAAGTTACTATGCCTAAAGAAGATAAAAATCAGAATGGAAAAAGGAATACCGAGATAAAACTCACTGGGAAAAAGGCTAGAAAGCTAAGTAAGAAGAGAGCCAAGATTGAAAAGTTATAGAAGGTTCCAGAGGAAACTTCGCAGAAAGAAAATTTGAAAAAATGGAACTTCGTCGGGATATCAGAATAGTGTCACATGGCACTTCTCCATGGCAAAGCAATATAATCATTGGGAATAGTGTATTTGTTAGACTGACGCCCCGAACAGGAAGAAAGACATTAATGGTTAGACAGCTCGCCACCAGGCCGTTGGGACCGCGTTGTAATGGAAATAACTGAGTTAATGAAGGTTTCTTACCCATTGCAAGAGATATGTTACCAAGTATCTATTTATCCCATCATGCCATGCATCGAGAACACTTTTTGATAACCGTGAATTTGAGCCTACAGATTAGTTGATTTTCACACAATGATCATCGTGCTTTTTCCATCTATCCCATTGCATTGAGAGATTACTCTTAAAACCTGATATTTTCAACCCCAAGCATGTATGTCGGATGAGTTCAGCGCTGCAGAGAAAATTTTCAAGGAAGTTCTCAATGACCTCATGATCGAAAGAGTAATTTCGATGTCTGAAGGTATACAAGCATCATTGGCGAGAGGACTGCAAGCCTCTCCGTCGACTGCTCATGGATCGGGGCCATTCCAACCAACAATAGATAAGAGAACCAAGCACAGAGACGACCTATCCAATGTGAAGTTGATTCCATCTATATTACCCAACTATATCCCACCTCTAGCTGACACGGTAAGTCGTGATAGTGTGCCAAGAGACTTCGAGTACACCATCATTACTGTGTACCTCCCTAAGTGGATACGCACAGTAAGAGTACAATAGGACAAGATCACAGTGTTGAAATTCATTGACTTCAACCTCGGAGATTGCAAGAACCACAACATGCTCTCCCCGTACAAATACCTAACCAGGATGAAGGGAAAGAACTCAAAGATAGTCCCCCAGCCGTGGAGGATGACCCTCGTGCAGTCCACCTTGTTAAATTTCATAAAAATCCCCCACTTTGGAAGGCATCAGGAAGTCAACGCCTGTGTCAAGCTACTACTTTCATTTTACCACGGTGACTATTTATGGCTAGACCATCGTATTATAGTCGATCCAATGTTGATCCATAGGATCACAGGGTTGATTATGCAAGGACATGACCCACAGGAGTTCTACCCAGGAAAATCCTCAGATCGCATGCTAGCACAGAAGATTAAGGACACATACGATGATGTCGAGAAGGGGATGCGAGGCTACGAGGTATCCTCGATCCATAATGGCATAGTGCGCCTAGCATGTCATTTGATAGCTGGAAAGTTGGTACGCAAGAATCGACCCACATATGTCACGGGCTTTGTCGTCAACCTCGCGGGGAAGTGCGTAGAAGGCTTACAGATGAACTGGGCAAAGTACCTAGTTAATCAACTCGAACTAGACTTCCGCAAAGCGCAGGATCAGGGCTACGAGTTTCACTTCAGTTGGCTCCTGATCCTCATCACCTTTGTTGCATGCGAGATGCCAGAAGGTGCGACCTTCCCGGACATCGAACCATTTGAGTCGCTTGCCGTGAAGTTTGCCACACTTTGGTATTCAAGTGATATGAAAAAACAGTGGCATTCGAACATTTTTTTTCATACATACTACCTTCAGTTGAAGAGATCCATAGAAGCAGAGCCTCACATGACTCCGAACACCTTACAGAGATTCCGACCACTGATGAAGTTCAACGCAGATCGACATTTCATTTACATAACAGCGCGATACGATGAACATAAGGAACAATTGCAGTCGTACTACAAACTTATGAAAGAGGACCTGGAGGAGATCACTAAGGACTGGTCCACAGATCTCCTTATCCCCGTTGACCCTGTATAGATGTTTGATCCTGAACTGGACAGCTTGGAGACCACTCACAAAGAATAGGACACACCTGGAACCAGTAGAAGAAAGAAGACTGAGGAGGTCCAAGATTTAAGCAGCGCCTCAGGGAAGACCGCTTCCATATCACCTGAGCGAGGAGATGATGACGATGTAAAAGAGATGAAGGATAGAGAAGCTAAATGAAAGAAAGGTGAAGTAACATCGCCTAGAGACGAGGCTGGCCTGTTGAAGAAGAGGAAGGTTTCTCTCCCGAAACCTTCTTTCTGGAAGAAATCAAGAGCCACTATGACCAAGATGCAGACTAGACTACACTTACTCTTGATGACTTTGACTTCATTATAGCAGCTCTAAACGACGCTTCATTGGAAATCATGGAGAAACAAGAAGCTAAGCAGGAGGAATGTACGATAGAATTGAGGTCGAACTCTGAGGGGTACAACAAGCTATTTAGTCTAGTCGCGTAGTCTCCATTGTTCCCCTACCATCGGGAGAACAAGAGTTGGGAGATGAGCCAGCCCAACTCCGTCAACTAATAGATGCAAATCAAGCTCGACTTTGATGAGCACAAGAAGAAATAGAACAAGCCACTATGGCTTTGAAGCAAGTACAATGAGTACTTGTAGAACAACGTTCAGTTGTAGAGCAGCAGAAGATTTCTCTCCAGACAAAGTTTGAAAAGGAGAAAGCACAAATGTAGCAAGAAAAGGAATAGTTGCTCGCAGGGCAACTTTAGGTAAAAGAAGCAGTCAACAGAGCACTTCGCTCTGTGACAGGCTTAGAGCCACAGGCAAAATACCAGGTTGAGCATCAAGTATAGTATCTCATGGAAGCCATCCAGTAGCTACAACAAAGAATAGCAAATTTAGATCTTTGCACAGTGCCCAACACTCCACAAGATGTCAGAGATCAAAGAGAAGTGACTGCCTGGAGCACAGTCGAGAGAATAAAGGCTCTTTCCATGGAATGCAAGCAATGCAGTGATCCTAGTGCCCCGACTTATGAGAAACTCACCGAGAATCCAAAATTGAAGGCACTGGAGTCACAGCTCCAGGAAGCGAAGTATCAAGAAGAGACAATACAGGCGCAGTTGAAGCCCCTGTCAGTAGTAGAAAGAATGAAGTGATCCCAGGAGCAGTGCACTGCCCAACAATAGGTCCATACTATTGAGAGTAGAGTTATGGAAGTAACTCAGAAGATCCAACCTATACAGGACGAGGCTTACCAGTTGTTCACAGAACTCGAAGGCCGAGGAGAGGAATTGGAGCAAGTTGTCACTGCAGTTGAACAACGCCTAGAAGGACCTTCCAACGAACCAGTCATACAAGAGTTCACTGAATAGGAGGTCATAGCACAACAACAAGTCGAAGAAGCTCGAGCTAATCTCGAGAGTTTTGAAGTAGAACTACTCGGATTAGAGTGACTCGGGACAAGTCACAAGTGAGTGTTGGGGGCCTGTTGGCCCTTGACCATTTTGGGACATCGGCAGGATATCGAAGGTGGAGCGCAAGACGAAGTAGATATCGCAGGATATCGGACCCTTTTAGTTCCTTTTTTGGATTTGGGATTATGTAATGGGTATGGGAGGGTCGGCCCATGGGTTTACCCATGCCTAGGCCCACTTTTGTAATATATATATATATATATATATAGAAGCTAGGCAATGTAGAAGATAGTAGTGATCAATCTATGTGATCGAAGGATTGTAAATTCTATGTGCATACTATGTGAGACTGGTAAGGCTAAGTGCAAGGGACTGTAAGAGATCGAGAAGAGGCTTTATGCTAAACCTAACTTGGGGAAGGAGGATCTAGTGAAGTGTGCAGATCTCCTGTGCTATGTGGAGTAGGTTTTTGAGGCTCTGTGCATGTAATTGATTAACAAAAGATAATAGAAGATAAGAAGAGTTTGTGGATGTAGCCCAAGGGGGGGGGAGTGAACCACGTATATGTTATGTTGTTCTGCTTTGTGCAATGTGTTGATGTGTTTATGTGTGACTTTCTATGATATAGATGAATGTTAGATAGAACTGATGTTGCTTTGTGCTTAATAAGGAGAATGAATGTTGGATCTGACCTATGTGAGTATGCTTAGTGCCTGAAGGTGTTAGATTCAATGTATTCCTTTTATGCTAAGTGCTATTAGATGTGGATCTAGTTGAATATTGTGATGCTCTGTAATTAGGGTTTGTCTGCATTGTTACTAAGAACTGAATATTGATGAATGTTTACTGCTAAGTGCTCTATTAAATTTTAGAAGCACAGATCTTTGTCCCAGCTAAGGTTGCAGACATCTGAGTCCTGCAACCACCCCTGCCTCTACCTCGGGTTAGACTTCATTTGCTTCGTAGGGGATGCCGAAAGGTCCGGTAGTTAGGGTTTTGTTGGTGCATTGTTGTAGCGTTGAACCCTGGGTCTGCCCTTGTGCCAACAAGAGCCCTTGGCATAACATTGTTGATTTCCACTCAAAGCAATCATTGATGGCCGAAGTGAAATCCTCTGAATCAGATGCGGGCTCTTACTCTGAGTCAGAACTAGAAAGGGGAAGATGGATCATTGATGCGAAACCCTGTGCCACTGTTGCTACCACCAATCTCCATCCTGGTGAACCAGAAGAGCTAGAAGAGAGTGAGCACCTTTTCCATTCGCAAATGTGGGTAAAATGCACCCTGTTGCACTTCACCATTGATAGTGGTAGCCAGAAGAACCTCACCACAACATAGGTCGTCAAGTGGTTGGCCCTGCGAACAACGTCGCACCTGCATCCCTACACCATTGGATGGCTCCCCTAAGGAAGTGATCCCTGTGTCAGCCAACAATATCAATTGTTGTACGAGATCAATCCCTTCAAAGATGAGGTATTGTGTGATGTTGCTCCTCTCGAAGTTTGTAATGTTCTTTTGGCAAAACCTTATTTATGGAAAAGTCATGTTGTATATGAGTCTAGGCCTCATAGTGTTATTATTACTTTGAACAGGAAATTGTACAGGATACCCGAGGCAGTCCCACCTAGTGCTATTTCCTTGATCTCTGCCAAGAAATGCAGGAAGGTCATCTCTCAAACCGGGAAATTTGTCTTCTTTGTGATTCACACTCAAAGTAAGATAAATATCGTAGCCTCATTCAGGGCCTCCGTAGCCGATCTCTCCACATAATAGAAGCAAGTGGATAATGTCATGGAAGAATACTCAGATATCTTCTCCTCTCCTACCGGGTTACCTCTACATTGTCAGGTCAAGCATCCCATCGATCGGACCCTAGGCACGTTGCTACCCAATGGGTCGGTCTACCGCCGCTCTCTATTAGAAAATGAGGAGATCAAGAGGCAGATCCAAGAATTGCTCCACAAGGGGTACATCAGTCCCATCTCATCACCTTGTGGGAGCCCAATCGTACTGGTGCAAAAGAAATATGGGACCTGGCAACTCTGTATTGATTACCAGGCCCTGAATAAATCACAGTCTGGAACCGATACCCGATTCCTCGAATCAACGACCTCCTTGATCAACTCACAGGGGACAAATACTTCAGTAAGATTGATCTGAAGTCTGGCTACCACCAGGTCCCAATAAAACATACAAATGTATGGAAGACCACCTTCAATTCAAAAGAAGGTCTTTTTGAATGGTTGGACATGCTCTTTGGTTTGACAAATGCTCCAAGAAATTTTATGAGGATGATGGACGATATCCTACGACCTTTCACCAGTAATTTTGTAGTGGTGTATCAGGATGACATCCTCATCTACAACAAGACTTGGGTAGAACACTTGCAACATATTCAGCAGGTTCTGCACACCCTGTGATAACACAAACTATATGCAAAATTGGAAAAATGCTTCTTCGGCATGGACAGGGTCCATTACTTAGGCTACATTATTGATCAGTATGGTGTGCATGTGGATCCAACCAAGATCCAGTTCATTTGTGATTGGATAGCCCCAACCACACTCACTGAGGTTCAAATTTTCTTGGGCCTCACCAATTTATATCACAGGTTCGTGTTGGGATTCTCTCATATCGCATGGGCCCTCATCCAAGTAACCAGGGGTGGCGGTATGAAAATTTTTGTGTGGGTCTTGTCCCAACAACAAGACTTTGATGAATTGAAGCAACGTTTGTGCTCATCCCCAATACTTTCATTACCGAACCTGCAACATCCTTTTGAGATCGAGACAAAAGCTTCAGACTATGTTGTGGGTGTCATTCTCACTCAGTAGGGCCACCCCGTGGCATATCATAGTGAGACACTATCATATGTTGTCTGTAAGTACCCTACTTACAACAAAGAAATGTACTCCATTGTGAAATCCTGCCGCCAGTGGAGACATTACATTCTATGGAAGGAGACAATCATCCACACCAATCACAATCCACTACAGTTCATGCATACCCTCTTGGTTGTGGAGCCTGATTATCTTCCTGATTTATAGGTCTTTTACTTTCAGCCGTGTTTATACCCCATGAAGTATTTACACCCCAGAAGTATGTACACTCTTCCATGT
>SNQJ01S0109872.1:24135-45004 GCA_010110895.2 Picea sitchensis
TCGACCACTACCTCAAGGTGTCCCCATGGCTCCAGGTAAAGCCCTCACGAGAATTGAACCTTGCCCAACGGTGAAAAACTCCTCGCTTTCCACCATTGGATCCAACCCCTTTGGGCGATGTTTGGTTATTTTGATTGTATGATACTCTTGATTAAATTCCAATCCCATACCCTCATACATGATAAAATCCAATGGAAATCTACAACATTTCCAAACTTGCAATTGTGAGAACTATTCACTATAGTATAACATGCACTGTGAATTGCAATTTCAAATATATTTACATGAATACATGAGATTTGATATAATTCATCATGCATGCCCATTTATTTTGTTCTACCTTTATGTACTAATATGTTATTTATTATGACAACCGAATAGAGTATACTTTGTATTCATTTCATTTATGCATTCTAAAACTGGATATTGGACAATTTCTGGCAGCTTGGATATACTCTATTTTTTTTATGATCCCAACACTTTGCCTCAACCTTCATCTATAGAATGCCTAATGCACCCAACTATTATACTTTTTCTCTAACAATGAGTAAAACAAGTGCCAATCTATAGTAGTATTGTACAAAGGCTACACTATGCCTAACATTTGTCCATGACTTGGCCCTATTTTCTTGTTAAAAAATGATTATATTGGTGTACTTCCATTGATTTTAGGGATTTAAAGGTCCATAAAAGTCGAATGAATGGTATTTAAACCCTATGCACCTATATTTTTTTGGTGAAGAAAGAAATTTAATTTATAATTCCCTTACCTTTCTTAATACTACACATGAGAGAGCATTTCAAAATATAATAATATCAATTATTTCAAGTATGTATTAAGGTTGTATTGAGGTATGATATGTTGTATGGGCTAAGGGGTTAGTTGAGGGTGTATGATGTGAGACAAAAGATTTATTTTATTTTTCTATAAATTTCTTGTAGCGAGTTAATAACCTTATATTGTACTTATAAGGGGGCCTATAAGCATGACATAATGGTTATATAGAAAGTCCCACATACCTAAATTATATTGAAAAGACAACATTTTGGGTGGGATAAATGAAATTCATATATATAGAATATATTTGGTAGAACCATAATCCTATTAAGAAAAACCTAGACATTGAATAAATTTAAGTTGGATAACAATAAATCCTATAGTGTAAAACCTAGACATTGTAAAATAGGTTTGAGAAAGATCCTTGGTGTATTTGATTATGTAATGGAACCTAGACAACGATAAAATAGGTTGGAAACCAACCATGGTAATATCAAATGACATTAAATATCACATAGGAGGCATGCTCAATATAGACAAGGACATTGGACATTATATGTTTCCCATGGGATTGGAAAGGTGACATCTTGATATGACACAAATGAGAAATGATGAAGAGATGGTGTTAGGGCTGTAAAATATAACACTAATAAAATGAAGCATATACTACGAGAGGTATGACCACTACTAAATTGAAGCATAAATAAAGAGCTTGAAGGATTTTGAGTAACTTTTTTATATGCTTCTTGGATGGTTGGACTAGGATACGAGATGGTATATGGCACTAGTTTTTGCAAGATAGATATATGGTGGAGTAGAATACGCTCATGTACAATTATGAGTATAGGTAAATGTGTAGACAATGTAAATTTCCCATGCATGTATTGCGGTTAGGTACATAGCACATTCCACATTTTATTGTAGACAATTTGACATGTTGAAGACACTTCATCACTTGAAATGTATGGACAATGATGTTACTCAATTCTTAATATGTTGTGTAGGTTGTTGCAACTCTAAACCATCTAACCAAAATGATGAAGAGATGGTGTTAGGGTTGTAAAAAATAACACTAATAAAATGAAGCATATACTACAAGAGGTATGACCACTACTAAATTGAAGCATAAATAAAGAGCTTGAAGGATTTTGAGTAACTTTTTGATATGCTTCTTGGATGGTTGGACTAAGATATGAGATGGAATATGGCACTAGTTTTTGCAATATAGATGTATGGTGGAGTAGAATACTCTCATGTACAATTAAGAGTATAGGTAAATGTGTAGACAATGCAAATCTCCCATGCATGTATTGTGGATAGGTACATGGCACATTCCACATTTTATTGTAGACAATTTGACATGTTGAAGACACTTCATCACTTGAAATGTATGGACAATGATGTCATTCAATTCTCAATATGTTGTGTAGGTTGTTTCAACTCTAAACCATCTAACCAAAATGCATGCCTCTCCAAGTGTCATTTGTGCATTCTATACATGCCTTGGGAAAGTATTTTAGTAAACTTAGTCTTTGGCTTCCCTATGTTTGCATATCACAATAATTATGTTTTTGTTATTGCTTCACTTTAGCAAAACAGTAAAGTACATCCCTTGTGCCAAGTTAGCATTGTCCATTAAATTTTATCAACTCTTCTTTGATCATGTTTGTCCCCCCTTCCAATATTGTCTTAGAGAGATACTGTCTCTTGGTTTGATATTTATGAAGATTATATAGATTTTCATTGTAGTTACTTAGTTCAAATGTTAACTTTTCTATGGTTGTGCACATCTAGAATGATGATCAAAACAAGGTTGTCAACCACATATTCTTCTTGAACTTTATTTTTGAACTAAAATTACCAAAGTTTTGTTGCACATTTCATTAAAATATGGTCAATACATTATACTTTGAATACTTCATATGTTAGATTGACAAGAGCTACAAAATTAGAAGCTTATGACTTGTCATCTCACTACAATTTTTTTTCTCAGGCATTAAATGGAAATCAATGCTTGTTCCACTGAACTATGCAAATAGTTTTATTACAATTAAGAGATCAATGTAGCTATGTGTATTTGGTTTCCATGTGCAAGTAAACTCTATTTAAATTGATGTCGTTGGAAAATTATTCAACAATTTTATTAGCGTGATTGATGCACTTGCATTGAGTTTGAGATCCAATTCGAAGAAACAATGAGTTGAATTTTCTGGTGGCTATGGGTTTCATTGCACTGCAAATGTTTTCCTCATTGAGTCTTGTCAGTGGAACATTTTATGAAAAACTGGATGTTGTTAAGGATCTTCTGTATTTTTGTTGTATCTAACCACTATGACATCGCAAAATGACACTATAACATATATTTTTAATGTGATGGAAGTACAATGCTTTGTTTTGTGATCCTGAAGGGTATATTTTCTATTAGAAAGTGTTCTATATTTTCATTTGGTAAAACAATTCAGGTTTAGGAAATGGTTTTGTCCATTCACATACCTATTTAGTCAACAATTTGAAATTTGCTCTCAAACTAGGTGCATCTTAACAACTTGTGTAGAGCATACAAAGATAGGTAGGAACCGTTTGTATTAGGACTCAATATGTTGTAAGAGTTCTTTTCCAAATGTTACTTAGAGACTAATTACTAGTTAGTTGGTTAAATAGGCCTTAGATGTTCAAAGTTTGTGTGAGCACTATGAATAGTCATGTGATATGGCTAATGAAGGAGTGTAGACATAACTTATTATTATAGTTTTTAATTTTTTTTATCCAATGACGTATTTAAACAGAGTGGTAATTATTGGCATCATGTAACTAGATGCAAGCAACATTTTTTTGTATTTTTTAATTATGGAGATATTACACTATTGCTACTCTTTCCATTTCCATTGTAGGAAGTCATAATCTTCTATTTTTGGATGCATTTATGTTGTATTTTCTTACTTGTATACACCCTAAGTTATTTTCTAGGATTCATGTAAGCATTTGACAGTTTTTCTTTTTGAGTGTATGTTTTCTCAGAGAATTTGATTTCATAAAAAGGATAATAAATATAAATACATACAAAGATTTTATACTTGGTAGGAATGTTACTAATTTTATATTATTTCTCATGCATGTTACACTTTTGGTTTCTAGATCGATTTAAATTTTCAATTGTGGAATATTTATTGAGATGTCGAACACCAATTATGGGAAGAAAAGATGAAGAGAAAATGATCTATCATCATACTTTCAAAGACATTGATCCAAGGATCCACATTCTCATCATGCTTCAAGCTCTTTTGAGCAACCTATCACTGAAAATTATGTCAACTCTTATGAGAATGCATCTAATATCCAAATAATAGATCAGGGACTAGGTTCCTCTAGTAATGAAAGTGAGATAAATGCAATTTCACCAGAAATTGATAGTAACAATTTTGAAAATATTTCATTGGAAAAGAACAGAATCAATTCACGAAAAAGAAAAAAAGGCCAATGGGAAATAGGGAGAGAATTCCAACTACAATGGGTCTCAAAATTTTCATTTATTAAACCAATACGTCCAAAAAATGAGAAAAGGAAACCACAAGTTGGATGCAATATATGTAGTTGGAAACTTGGCATGCCAATGACATTTTAGATGAAGTTAGACACAATAGAGAAGCTTGCATGAAAGGTGTATGGAAAAAAATTGTAGATAACAAGGATAAATCTATTGTCAGAAGGAAATCTTATGAGGAATGTTGACATGTCAACTATGTAGATAATATAATAAATATTTAATAAGTAAGGAAAAATTCGAGGCAAGTGGAGGAACCATCACATCTCTATTTGGAAAGACGAAGGGAATAAAATTTGTTATCCAAGACAATTCAATCAATCACTGTATTTCACATCTTACATAAAGGTCATCCTATGACAGATGATCCATATTACATGAAATAACTATATTTTCTTTAAGTATCAAACCTTACATCTTATTGGTTTTTAATGAGTGATTGGGAATGAGAAAAATATCTAGCTCAAGTAGAAAAGGATGATATGAAAGAGAGGATTGCAAATTCTAGGTTTTTTTCATTGTCTTTGGATGAGGTTACAACTATTGTTAATACTTCATGGATCTGCATGAGTATTTACAATGTTAATGACCATATTAGGCATTCCTATCTACTTGGGATTCATAAAATGAAGGAGAATTCTACAGCTGAAATTTTTTATGAACTTGTTATTAATAGTTTGAAGGAAATTGGTGGTATGGATTATGATCACAAAAAAATTTGTATGTGTTGGAGCAGATGGAGCATTAGCAATGCAAGGAAAAAGGAATGGCCTTTGTGTTAGACTACAACTACCATCTTCACCATATATGTTGAGTATTCATTATATGGCTCATAGGATGAATCTTGCATTTAAAATAGTAAGCAAGTTTCCATTGGTTTCAAAATTTGAATATCTTGTACAAGAGGCTTATGCATACTTTTGTTGTAGTCCCAAATGATTTTCATAGTTTTAAAAATTTGTTGACGGTGTTACTAATGGAAACAAGCTATTAACATATATTGATACAAGATGGATCTCATTGAATGGGCCAACTCAAAGACTATTTAGTGAGTACCAGTCCTTGGTAGGGGTGATGTATGAACATCACTTCAATGTAGATAGAGCTCAATATCTCTCTTTCGACTAACTAACATAGAGACATTATTAACATTGGTTGGAATTATTCCTATGATAGAAGAAATTAATGTCCTTGTGAAAATGTCTCAAAGTCACACAATGTGTATTGCAGAATACACAATTGCAAGAAAATGTGCATGCCTTTCATTAGATAATTCTTATACGATGCTAAAGTATTTTGTAGGTCCACAATTTACAAATTGGACTACGATCATTGATATAGAAAATACTAAAAAAAAATTGAAGTTTGATTAAAAAGGGATACTATGTATGGAAATGTGTGGGTATATGGTTCATTTTCATTATATTGGTAAGATAGGACAAACCACCAAAGAGTTCCCTGTGTCAAGAGACCTATTCGACAATGTTGTCATTTCAATGAGACATAACTTTATAGAAATTGCAAAATCACTAGCATCAGAGATAAGAGAACGATTTCCTTGAGATGAATTATTGGAGGTCATTTTTGTGGTGTACCCTCAATATTGGAACAATAAAAATCTAAAACTACTTTAAAACATGACTTTGTGGAAAAATTAAATACTTTAGTGCACCACTTTTGCAAGAAGGCCGATATACATGGAGAATAGGTTGAAGGTTTTTAGATTCATCAAAATTGTTTCAACATGCCACACACTTCACTGAAACAATGTGGAAGAAATTTTGTGTTTTGTAGAATCCTCTATTATATGGTGCAATAACAAGATTATGGACTATTTTATGTGCTAGCCAAAACTTACAGGAAAACATGTTAGAATATTTCGAATTAGCGGATTTATGTCAAACCATGATTTTGGGATCAGTGGAGGATGAGAGAATGTTTAGTGCACTGCTATTTTTGAAGTCAAAGATGTGGAAGAAGTGTGATAAACATATGGATATATGTTTAAGATTATATGCAACGAAGTATGACATTACCAATTTTTAATATGAAAGAACACTAGCTCTCTGGTGATGAGATTGTGATATAAGGGGAGAAAACAATATAACAAATTTCTCTAATGGAATTGATATGGAACATAATTCTTTGGAGGCTCATAATGATATTCCATCTAGAGAAGATCATGTCTAGAATGAATAAAAATGAGGACCAAGATGAGAACTAGGAAATTTACATACCGCAATATTTTATCTAATACAATATATATGAGGGCTTAGGGGATACTTATTTTGGTATACATGTTCCATTGGTGGTGTAAGAAATAGTGGATGGAATAGGAAAAATGATGTGATTCTTGTGATTAGTTTCTCTATTTTTGGAGTAGGTCAGAAATTCTTTATCATAGCAAGATTACTATATGCCAATTTGAGGTTGCATTTCATGTTAGAAAAATAGGATTGCAGAGAAATAAAAAAAAATAAAAATGTGGAAATAAAACACAGAAGATACATAACACAATAGAGACACAGATATACATGGTTCACCCAATGTGGGCTACATCCACAAGAGAAATTTCCAGTTCCTTCCTTTTTATTTTCTAACAAATGAAGGGATACAACCTGCAACACACCCACTGTAACTTCTTCTTCTTTCTCTCACAGTCTCATATATTAGAATACAATGTTCACAATGATACATAGCCGCAATACATTTCCCTCATAAAACCCTACAATAACTTCTACTGTCAGATCTGCGACCTTATAATGAACGGTCCAAATTTACTATGAAATTACAATATACATTTACAAGGCAATTTTTCCTTCGAGGGATTTTCCCTCAAACCCTCGCTGGGGTCCACTTTCCTTCGGACCCCGCAGGGGGGAAATCCCCCCTACAACCCCCCCACATGGAGGGGTCTACAATATTCCAGGGTGTACAGTCCTCATGGGGTATTAAAATGGCTAAAAATAAAGACCTGTGAATTAGGAAGATAATCATGATCCACAACCAACAATATCCCACTTCGAGACTGATCTCAACAACTCCACCATTGTTGTGTATGCTGGACTATGATCCTTATTGGACTTGGAAAATTTTTCATCTTCACCTTCATGCTCGAAGCCCAACTGAAACTAAGAAGGAACTCAGTTTCTCCCTGGTTACTCCCTTTGTTAACATGTCTACAGGATTCTGGATAGTATGTATCTTTTCCAACTTCAAATGTCCATCTTCCAAGATAGATCATATGAAATGATTCATGAATTGCATATGCTTGTTCTTCGAATGGAAGTCTGAGCTCTTTACAAGATGAATGTCACTCTCACTCTCACAATACAACCTGCTATTTTAATGCTTCTTTCCCAATTCCTTCATAAACCTCTATAACCAAATCATTTCTTTGCTAGCCTCTGTAGTGACAACATACTCTGCTTCTGTTGTTGAAAGTGAAAAAAACTTTTGCAGTTTCAAAATCAAACTTACTATTGTTCCAGCTATAGTAAAAACATACCCTATGGTGCTCTTCCTGCTATCTTTATCATCTTCCATATTTGAATCAACATATCCATGTAGAACAATGTCTGAACCTCCAAAACATAATGCATGAGTACCAGTACCTCTAAAATACCTGAGAATCCACTTTAATGCCTCCCAATGTTCTTTACCTGGATTGTTCATATACCTTCTCACAACTCCTAATGCATGTGCAATATCTAGTCTTGTACAAACCATCACATACATCAAGCTACCAACTAATGATGAATAAGGGACACTAGACATGTATTCTATATCCTCTTGTGTCTTGGGACACATTTCCTTCGTTAAATTTAAATGGCTATCAAAAGGTGTACTAACTAGTTTTTCATTATGAATTCTAAACCTCTCCAACACCTTCTCTATGTACTCACCCTGAGATAATGTCAATTTGCGATTTTTCTTATCTCTTGTTATTCTCATACCAAGGATTTTCTTTGCAGCACCCAAATCCTTCATCACAAATGAATTAGCTAATTTCTTCTTGAGCACATTTATATCGTGCATATTAGACCCCACAACAAGCATGTCATCTACATACAATACCAAGATAATATAGCTTCCATTTTCTAGCCTTTTAAAATAAACACAGTGATCAGAATGACATCTACTATAACCTTGTTCTGTCATTAACCTGTCAAAATTCAAATACCACTTCCTTGGAGCTTCCTTTGGGCCATACAATCTCTTCTTCAACCTGCATACCAAATTTCCTTCCCTTTGACCTCATACCCCTGTGGCTGCTACATATATATATCTTCCTCCATATCCCCATGTAGAAAAGTTGTTTTTACATCTAACTGTTCAAGATGAAAATCTTCTACTGCCACAAGACTTAAAATAATCCTAATTGAAGTCATCTTAACAATGGGAGAAAATATTTCATCAAAATCTATACCATTCTTGTGTGCAAACCCCTTTACAACAAGTCTAGCCTTGTGCCACTTTTTCCCTCCATATTCTTCCTTTAACCTATAAACTCATTTATTTTGCAATGCTCTTTTTCTTGCAGGCAACTAATCCAAGTCCCAAGTCTGGTTATTTACCAAGAAATCCATTTCTTCTTTCAAGCCTTTCTCCCACTTCTTTTTAGTGTCTACTTGCATTGCCTCTTCATCACATTCTTGTTCACCAGAATCAATCAACAATAAATAATACAATGAAGTAGAGTATCATTCAGCGGGTCTCCTTACCCTAGTAGATCTTCTAACAACAGTTGCAGGGTTTTGAGGTACCTGATGATCCTGTTGTTGTACATTTTGATTTTCTGTTACCTTTGGAATTTATTTTTCAGTGATCTCATCAAGCACTGTGTATTCTGGTTTTCTTTATCTTCTATCTTTCCTTGCAACCGATCTTTGTACATGACCTTCTCATTGACTATGACATCTCTACTCCTAATAGTTTTGTGATTTTCATAATCCCATAAGCGATAACCAAAATCATTAACACTGTATCTAATAAAGGTACACTTCTTGGATTTTGCCTCAAGTTTTGTTCTATTTTCTTTATCAATATAGACAAATGCTTCACAACTGAAAATATTCAAAAAAGAATAGTTTACCTTTTTACCTGTCCATGCCTCCTCTGGAATTCCACCATCCAAAGAACTTGAAGGTTTTTTTTTTATTAAGTAAACAACAATATCTACAATATCTGTCCATAATTGTAAGGGAAACCCAACATGCAATCTCATACTCCTTTCACACTCCATGATTGTACTGTTCATCCTTTCTGACACGCCATTTTCTTGTGGTGTTCCTGGAACTATCTTCTTTCTATGAATCCAATGGTATGAACAATAATCATTAAACTCCTTGCTGCAATATTCACCTCCATTGTCTCATCTAAGACACTTCAACCTTTTTCTTGTCTCATTCTCAATCAAAGCTTTCCATTTCTTAAAAGCATCAAAAACATCAGATTTTTGTCGAATGCAATAAACCCAAGTTTTTCTAGTTGCATCATCAATAAAAGTAACATAATAATGAGATCCACCAAGATATGATACATCAGTTGGTCCCCATACATCTGTATGCACAAGATCTAACCTTTCACTCTTCTTTTCTTTTTTGACTCTGAGAAATCTGACTCTCTTCCATTTTCCATAAACACAATACTCACAGAAATCCAAATCAATTTGTTTAAGATCAGTTAACAAATTTCTTTTGTGAAGTATCTGCACCCCCTTCTCACTCATGTGTCCAAGCCTACGATGCCAAAATATTGTATCCACTCATGTAGAAGCTAAAGAGATAGAAGAATCAGTATTACCATTACATAAATACAATGTACCTACCTTCTCTCCTTTGGCTATCACCAATGATCCTTTGGTGATATTCCATGTCTTATCTATAAATATATATATACAACCTTCACTTGCAAACTGCCTTGTTGAAATTAGATTTTTTCTTAGATATGAAACATGTCTTACCTCTTTCAACAACCATTGGTTTCCATTCCTCTGCTTTATTTTTACTTTTCCCATTCCAACAATTTTGCATGGTGCATCATCACCCAAATGAACCTGTCCAAAATCACCTTGAAGATAATCTAGAAAATGTTTCCTATGGGGTGTGGCATGAAACAAAGCCCTTGANGCTTTCCATTTCTTAAAAGCATCAAAAACATCAGATTTTTGTCGAATGCAATAAACCCAAGTTTTTCTAGTTGCATCATCAATAAAAGTAACATAATAATGAGATCCACCAAGATATGATACATCAGTTGGTCCCCATACATCTGTATGCACAAGATCTAACCTTTCACTCTTCTTTTCTTTTTTGACTCTGAGAAATCTGACTCTCTTCCATTTTCCATAAACACAATACTCACAGAAATCCAAATCAATTTGTTTAAGATCAGTTAACAAATTTCTTTTGTGAAGTATCTGCACCCCCTTCTCACTCATGTGTCCAAGCCTACGATGCCAAAATATTGTATCCACTCATGTAGAAGCTAAAGAGATAGAAGAATCAGTATTACCATTACATAAATACAATGTACCTACCTTCTCTCCTTTGGCTATCACCAATGATCCTTTGGTGATATTCCATGTCTTATCTATAAATATATATATACAACCTTCACTTGCAAACTGCCTTGTTGAAATTAGATTTTTTCTTAGATATGAAACATGTCTTACCTCTTTCAACAACCATTGGTTTCCATTCCTCTGCTTTATTTTTACTTTTCCCATTCCAACAATTTTGCATGGTGCATCATCACCCAAATGAACCTGTCCAAAATCACCTTGAAGATAATCTAGAAAATGTTTCCTATGGGGTGTGGCATGAAACAAAGCCCTTGAATATAAGCCCCTGAATCTACTACCCAAGACTTAGAAATAATATCTACAGAAAGAATCAAAGTATCTTGTAACACATCACCTATTACATTTGCTTCTTGATTTTTCTCCTGTTGTCCATCTCTTTGTTTCTTTAGAGCTCTGTAATCTTTCTTCATTTGTCCTTTCTTCCCACAATTCCAACACTCTATCTTTCCCTGTATGGATTTGGATTTGCCCTTCCTATAATTCTCACGGCTCCCTGATCCCTTTCCTCTATCCTTTTATCTTTCCATGTTCTCCATGTTTAACGCATTACCTGATGTATCACCTGTGCTTTTCTGTCACATTTCCTTGCTAAGGATAACACCAACAACATCATCAAATTTTAAAGTGTTTGAACAAGAGACAAAGTTACTTATAGCCATGACCAAGCCGTTCCAACTTTCTGGCAATGAGCACAAGATTAGAAGAGCCCTGACCTCATCATCAAAGTCCACTTTTATAGAACTTAACTGATTAGTAACCATATTAAATTCATTTAAATGATCCGCAACAAACCCACCATCTGACATCTTTATATTAAATAATATCTTCACTAGAAATACCTTATTGGACGCTAAGGGTTTTTCATACAATTTATCCAATGTGTCCATCATCTCCTTCGTTGTCTTTTCTTTCGAAATATTAAAATCCATCGATGCTGCCAGGATCAGCCGTATCGTTCATAATTCCTTTCTATCAAGAACCTCTCATTCTTTATCCTTCATGGTCATAGAATTATTTATTATTCCACCCAATGGTAGGAATAGATCCTTATGATATAAATAATCTTCCATCTACATCTTCCATAACTAGTAGTTTTGGCCATTAAATTTCTCGACCCTAAACTTTCCATGTTCCGCCATTGCTCCCACTCGAACCAGGAACCCTCTTTTCTTGCGAGTTACCTTTCACTCTGATACCAATTGTTATAAAAATAGGATCATAGAGCAATAAAATAAAATAAAAATGCAGAAATAAAACACAGAAGATACACAATACAATAGAGACACAGATATATGTGGTTCACCTAGTGTAGGCTACGTCCACCAGATAAATTGCCAGGTCCTTCCTTTTTATTATCCAACAAATGAAGGGATACAACTTACAACACACCCATTGTAACTTCCTCTTCTTTCTCTCACAGTCTCCTCTCTCAGAATACAATATTCACAATGATATATAGCCGCAATACATTTCCCTCATAAAAGAGGGTTGCCTTCTAGGGAAAAAAACCCTAACATAACTTCTATTGTCAGATCTGTGATCTTATAATGAATGGTTCATATTTACTATGAAATTACAAGATACATTTACAAGGAAAATTTTCCTTCGGGGGCTTCGTCCTTGAACCCCCGCTTGCCCCCGAATCTTGTAGGGGGGAAATCCCCCCCACGTGGAGGGGTGTACAATATTACGGTGTGTATAGTCTTCATGGCATATAAACACAGCTGAAAACAAAGACTTATGAATCATGAATATAATCAGGCTCCACAACTAACATTTCATGTAAAAATAGGTTTTATATTTTGTATTTTTCATTGTAACATTGGAGCCATATTTTATTGTTGCAAGTTATTTTAAGACTGATGTTTTGATATTTAACTATCACATTGTCTCTTTCTTGTATGTGACAGGAATTGAAGTTGAAATTTGATGAAGTTGGGACCTATCTCTTCACATAGATAGTGTCTTAGTATTAAAGGGTAAATATCTAATTTAACAAGACTTTCGCTAAGAAATAATGGGATCATTAAAGCAAATGAAATTTCTTTGATGTCTAGCTCTAATATCTTGGAAAATTTTAATGGTTTGTTTGTTTGTTTTATTTTGGAGCATTTTTTCAAGTTTGAAATTTTGGGTTTATTTTGGTTAAAAATTGTATTAGTCATGTTATCCCCAATTCTTAGGGATAACTAATGAGATCATGTCTCGAGGCCCTCGGGTTGTAGACATGGAGTATCGAGAGACATATGGCTAAAAAAGTCCACATGCACAGGCAAAAACCCACATCACCACCACACCACCTCAGTTCATCATGATGGCAGTCACCACATGAGCTTGTTTCCGAAAGATGATGGGTCTCGTTCCATGAGGAACAAATTAGGTATTGTGGTAAGTGTCAATTTAATATTTGAGGCATTTTGAGTATGTTGCATTTTGAATTGATTTGATTATGTAATGTCTACTTGGAAATTATATTCTTTGCCTTGTTTCACCTTGGCGTTTTACATTGTGCCCTAGTAAGTGGTCTCCCTTAGGGATGGATTTTCTATTGGGAGGTCTCCTTGACTAGTCATCATGACATTCTTGATCATACTTACCACTTTTCACACTTCATCCCCTCACCTCCTTATCTTTTGGAATTTTTGGGTGTATTGACCCAAGGAGGGATTGTCCTTCATTTCATGGGAAGAAGGGGTTGAAGGCCCGGAGGGAATGTAGCTGGAAAAGGATAAAATCTAAATCATAACCGTCCATATGCTCACCCAAAGAGGTCTTGAGAACAATTGATTGTTTCTCCTAAAAAATAAAAGGCCTACAAAAGAAAATACATATATATAAATTGTCCCGCTTGTTGAGGGTTCTACACAAGTGTGTTACAAGCTTGATTTTACCCCTATGGCACTCTGTGTATATTCCCCTTCAAGTGACATTATGTTACCACCCCCCAATATTTATTTTACCCATAGGGAGTACCTAGTCATTTTGGAACTTAATTAATTAATGGAAATAAATGGGCTTGGAAAAAGGATGCATTGAAAATAAAGGTGAAACACACTCTCTACAAAGGCACCCATAAATGATATACTACGAACCCTTTTGTGTCATTAAGCCCATGCCCAAAATTATTTCCCCCATCCAATTCATCTTCTCCACATGGTTTATAGGGGGGTCCACCTGGGAAACACTCCTTGACCTTGGGAATGAATCACCCAATAGGTCACCTTGTCAACCCTCCCATACCTAAACTTGGAAAATTGCATAGGGTCTTTGAGCACTTGTTCAGTTTGATGAGGTAGTTTTTGATGTACATGCTCATATGGCTCTTATATTAAATGTGATTTTACTTTTCATGATGCTTTGACTTGAAATCCTTGTAGAGCACACTTGTTGTCTTTGTTGTATCTTTTTGATGGATGTTTTGGAGGAACAAGCTCAACTTGGGCCTTCATTGGGGAAAGAAGCCCATAGGTTGGATACCATGACCCACACCTTGGGGAAATAAGGAAGATGAATGTTTCCTTTGGAGGCAAAGGAAGACACCACAGAGGACCTCACCTAGCCCCCACAAGCCCAATGTTTTTCCTTTGTAGGCCAAAATGTCACTTTAGAGGGCTTGATATCACCCTAGGGCTATGGTTTTGGTGGTTATGGTGATGTTTGATGGAAATTTGACATTTTTCATGAAGCGGATCCCTTTTAAATTGGATAGAAGACCCCACACGTGAATGGAAGGCCTTTGGAAGCCCAATGCTTTCATCCTCAATCTCAATGATTTTCCAAGAATGCCAAAACGTCACCCCAGAAAGGGATGACGTCACACTTAGGGTTTCTTTTTGTGCAATTGTTAAATTAAAATCAAATTACTTTGTAAAAGGGAAAAAATAAATGGGGTAATCTCCCTTATTTTGTGGTTTTTCCTAGTATTATGTGGAAAAACATCATCTGAGGATCTTGTATAAATAGAGAACAATATCATTTCATTTGAAATATAGCTCTCCCATTGTGAGAAGGATACTTGGCTGAAATTTGCACCCTCTTTGGGAAATTTGTATTATCTCTCTCTTGTAAAAATTTATTTTGGTGATTTCTCTTGGTATACTATTGAGCTAGGGTGTTGCACACCTCTTGGATGATTTTACTCTTGCTTATGGATGGATATGGTTTGGTAAACTAGGGTTTGATTTTGCATCTTGTGAGATTGGTAAGAAAATTTCTCCATTAATTGATATTTTCTTTTTGTTCCATGTTATTCTTGTTTGAAACCCTAGGAGGAGTATAAGTGCATACACCCTCCACCAGTTTTCATCTCATTTATTGGTTGATAACTCATTTTTGGCAAGGTTTCTAGGAGGAGTACAAGGGTGTACACCCTCCTAGATTTACCTTAGTTTGATTTTCATTCCCTATGGAGTAAAAGGGATTACACTGCTAGGGATATTGTGGGTCTACTCTCACATATAAGACTCCATTTACCCAATATATTAAAGGCACTAATATGAAATTTGCATGGGAGAAATAATTTTTTTACTTTGGGTAACATGATATTAAGAGATTTTCAAATTGTTTGAAGTGGAATCAATTATATGCTTTACTAGCTTGCTTGAGCCACTAGGGAATTCTCTTTATCCAAGGATATATTACTGTTGTTATAAATTAAAGCTACATCCATTAGGGATGCAACAAATTTCTCTCAAACTTTTACTTTTTTTTGTCTTTTCAACTGTCAAAATTTACTAGAAAGCTGCCATAATAAACTACTAGTCATTGTGCATATTTTGGGTGGTTTACTTGTAAATTTTGGTGGTTGGAATTTTCTGTTGTAGCAATATTTTCCCACAGCCATAGGGATATCATAATAGCTCTTCAATACCATCTTTTAACAGCCCTATATTGTTGCTAAATTTTTTCATCTCACTTGAGTTATACTAGTCATTGCTAGCTTATCTCTTGCATCTTTAAATAGACTTTTAGTAACTTATTTAGCACCTTTGATATCATATGCTTGCCGATTTATATCAATTTTTACTACTAATATATAGGAAAACAATCTTCTATTGCTTGTCTAGTCGAATATTTGGCTTGTATACTTGTTTTTTCTTATGTCTCGGGCAAGTACAAGTATCATCCGCAAGTACTCAAGAATTTGGAAACCATTAACTATCTTTGAGACTTGTTTCCAAGACACATTTAATATCATAGTTTTACCTATAGGGGCATCATCTTTCATCACTTTATTTTCCATCTCATTCCCCCTAGGGTCACCTGAGATTCCCCCCTTGTGTAGGATTTCTCCTTCACTAAAGCGAGGGGAGGGTTTATATAAGGTGACAGTGGATAGACTCTCCCATATTTCTCTCCATATTTTGGATTGGGCTGGGATTTTCCCAACCTACAATTTGCATAATAAAATTTTGGCATCATTGTCGGGGAGGAATTTGAATCCTCTTTCGTGCCCTAATGACACTTTGGAAATATTTCATCCCAAATACTTTACCCCTAGCGTGTTTGGCGATTCCACTTGAAGGATGTTCCCTTTCCGCCCTTGATGAACTATTATTGAAGCTCATTTGATGACTCCACCATCCCAGAATGCACCTTCCCATAGGAATTTTCCCCTAGGAAGATTCAAGCCTTCTAAGGTTTACCAAAGAAGACCTCCTCTCAAAGCTGCCATTGTCAAAACATTATTCCAAGGTAACCTACCCCTTGATCCAATGGATCACCCTTGGGAAAAATACCTCTACAAACCCTTGAGCTTGGTCCCCATCCCTCGATATCCCAATTCCATGCCAAAGGAGTCTCACAAATGGTTGCCAAAATTCTCGAGAAATAATGTGATCATTGTCGATGATCATCTCTATGCCATCAACTGAGACATGGAGAACAAAGAAGTAGAATATGAGGATGTAGCAATGAAGATACTATATTTGTTGCTGACTAAATATGCCCAAAGATGGTTCATGGGCCTTCCTAATAACCATGTAGCATCTTATGAATATTTCGCTGAGTTGTTCAAGGATAGATGGACAAAAAATAAGGACAGTGGAATGCTTGTAGCTCAATTGAATCAAATAAAGAATAAGGAGAATGAGATATTAGGTGAATTTAAAAATAAGTTTGATAGATTATACAACCAAATCCTGAAGCATTTATGTCCTCTAGAAGAAGTTGTTCATCTCCTTTATATGAATGCTTTCGATGGAAAATTTTGTTTCATTCTAAAGGATAAGAAGCCCACCACCTTGGCACAAGCCAAAGAGTATAGAATAGATATTGAAGAGAATATTCATGACTCAAAGGTTGATCCTTTTCAATATCCTCATACCAAAGTAGAAGTAAAGACTAAAGCTTCTAGTGGTAGTGAACCAGATCCAATTGCTCTCTTGACTCAGAATATAGACCAGATGAGTACTAAGTTTGGCTAGGATCAAAATCAAATCATGGGCCACTTGATCACTGTGGAAAGAAATTAGTATTTCCCCACACCTCAACTTGTTAGACATCAGAGATATTCCACGAGTTGGATTAAAAATCCTCAACAAGAAGCAAAAGCTCCTTACACATTGAACCTAGTTGGAATGATCAACATAGAAGAAACACCATGGTGCTCTCCATGTCAATAACCTCATTGGGAGGATGAATGTCCCCGACATGATGAATATTCCCCTGATAGTATGAACTTCATGGACATGATCTGTAATTTCCAAGAAGAAGATATTACTCAAGAACAAATCGATGAAGTCAGAAGGAGCAAGAGAACGCAACTTCGAGTGTTAAATCAATTAACACGGGATCAAAGAAAAGAATTAAGGAAAAAGGAAATTTTGACGTACATAATTAATAAATAAGACTTAATTTCCTTTGTTATATCTAGAAGTGGATGTTCCTCTTCCATCTATAGAGAAGGTGGTCCCACCACCTCCACCTCTAGTCCATGAGTTTCTTCCAAAGCCAGCTTCAGCAGAAGATGAGATTCGGTTGAGAATAGGGGTGTTAACCATGTTTGGGAAGTTAAATATGACGGTCCTTGTGATGGAGATGAGAAATATTCCCTTGGTGAGGAAATAAGTCTTAAAGTTATTAAAAGTACTAGCCGAAAAGGAGGATCCTCCAATAATCTTGAATACCATGTATCTTGGTCGGTAGAGGGATATTAACCCTTCCTTTTATCTTTCTTTGGGGATAAATGGTCTTTGATTGAACATTTGTATGTTAGACTCCGGGGCCTCAACAAATCTAATGTCCTTGAAGGTGATGGAAAAACTTGGTCTGAAGACAACCTGTTCATATGGGAATGTCTATGTTATTTATTCTAAGAAGGTCAAGGTTCACGAGCTCGTTGAAAACGATGAAGTTTATTTTTTGGATCCAAATAGCCTTGATTACACTAGTGAGTGTGATTTTGATGTACCTTTCCAGATCATTGAGTATGATCCATGTGACCTACATTTTTTGCAGGAAGATTGCATAGATACACTACTCCCAAGAATGGATGGATATAAGGAGAAGCTTGTGAAGTTCCAAGGGAAAGAACCAGGGTCTATCAAGATATTAAAGAAATAAGATCAAGAACGTGAGAAAGATATTAAAGATGCAGTCAATGCAAAACCTCCTTCTTACCCTTACATTGAGAATATACCTTACATCAACTACAATGAAGGAAATCTTGCATTAATGCGGGATAAGAGGAAGGGAAAGAAAAAATATGATCAGAAGGATGACGAATCTTGGCTTGGCCCTTACATCATCAACAAGAAGTCTGAGAAAGAGAAATACTACTTGACATCCTTGGATGGGAGAAATATTCCATTACCAGTAGATAAGTCTCTTCTCTAACCCTACATTCAAGGTACTTGACTTCTTCAGGGCCCGGACCCTAAGTAAGTAGGTAGGTCATATGTTGGGTATGTGTTATATTCTTTGCATGTGTGTGTGTGGGCGCGTCAGATATGAAAATTGCATTTGACAATCCCTCTAGTTGTTCTCTTTGTGTCATGTGCGTTGAGCACTTTGCTAGGAGGGTCCCAGGGGGGGGTAGGTATGCCCCCCCTGGTTACGCACAACGTTCGGTAGCTTGGGGCAACGCCCCGATTTTTTTTTTTGGGCGTTTTTTTGCTATTTTTAGAAGTTTTCTAAATTAATCTTGTATTAAGGGATTAGGGTTTTGGTATCTACGGAACACCTAAAAAAATTGTATATATTGTATGGTGAATGGTGAAATTCGATATAATGAATATAAGAAAGGTTTTCCCGGTTGAGGGTTTCCAGTATAAAATCTCTGTGTACTATGTGTATGAGCCATTGATTAAATTCTATTTTTCTTAAGAATCTATATGCATTTCTTTAATTCACAAGTTTAAAACTTACATGTGGTATCAGAGCTCGTTTTTGGCTTCAGAGGGACGCCTTTGTTGTAGAGGGTTTGACTTGGTCATGATAGATCAAGTTTATCTTGGGTCTATGATAAACCTGGGTTTAGTGGGAGATTTTGTAGTGGTGATTTGAGTTCAGAAAGAGGAATGACAAGTTCTTCTAGAATCGAGATAGAGAAGTTCAACAGTAAAAACTTTGAGCTATGGAAGCTGAAGATGGAGGACCTTCTTGTAGACAAATAACGATGGATTGTTGTGGATCCTGGTACACCGCTGAATGGTACGCAACCTATTGGCACACAGATGACTAGTACACAACCTACTAGTGCACAAACTACTAGTACACCACCTACTGGTATGCCGAAGGAATATTGAGAGAAGTTGGATAGAAGAGCAAGGAGTACTATTCAACTCTTCCTAGAAGATTCAGTGTTTTTGAATGTCTCAGGAGAATCTACAACCAAGGAACTATGGGATAAGTTGGGGAATTTGTATAAATCAAAGTCCATGGTAAACAAGTTGTTTCTTCGAAAGAAGCTGTATCATCTTAGGATGGAAGATGGAGATTTTGTGACAGAACATCTAAATGCCTTTAATACTCTTGTAAGTCAACTTGGCTCTATTAATATTACTATTGCAGAAGAAGATAAGTGTATTACTTTATTATGTTCTTTTCCAGACTCTTGGGATAATCTGGTTGTAGCAATAGGTAGTACCACTCAATCTACATTGAAGTATGAGGATGTAGTTGCATCCTTGTTATATGAAGAGATGAGGTGAAAAAGAATGGATAGAAACAACACAAATGCTTTATTTGTAAGAGGGCGTACCCAAGATAGGAACCCTGGTAAGCCTTCGGGGTGTAGATCTAAATCTATAGGTAGATCTAAGTCTCCGGGAAAATATTTGAGGAAATGTTGGAAGTGTGGTAAAATAGGGCATTATAAGAAAGATTTCAAGTCTAAGAAGGTTGAAAAACCAAAGGGATCTGATAGTACCTCTTCCACAGAGGAAAAAACCTCCATTGTAGAAGGAGGTGATGTTTACCTAGCATATACAAGTACACATGTAGACCGAGATGTATGGTTGATCGACTCAGGTTCATCATACCATATGACTCCTCACAAGGAGTAGTTCTCTGAATATGAAAAATATGATGGTGGTGATGTATTCCTAGGAGATGACTCGACAACAAAACTCTTGGGATGTGGAAGGGTTAAGTTGCTGCTAAAAGATGGAAGGATTAGAACACTCTCTGGGGTTCTGCACATTCCAAAACTTTCCAGGAGACTAATATCTGTAAGCAAGTTTGATGATGCAGGAGTGGATACTGTATTTGGAAACAACACTTGCAAGATGGTACGAGGGGCAATGGTGTTGATGAGGGGAGTTCGCTTTGGAAATCTGTACAAGTTGTTGGGAATCACTTATACTAATGGGTGTAACAGTTCTATTGTCCTTGAGTAGACAAATAAAGAAGACAAGACCAATATCATCCCTGAAAAGAAGACCATGTTGTGGCATCAAAGACTGGGGCATATTGGAGAAAAGGTCCTTCGAACACTACATTGTAAAGGCATGGTTGAAGGTAT